>JAEIFU010002178.1:0-49157 GCA_018904235.1 Lordiphosa stackelbergi
ACCAAAATACGTGTTACATATTATTCTGCTGAAGTTGCTTGCTTGGTGGATCACACGGTTTCTCGTATTATTGATTATATAATATAATGGATATTGCTGATAAAATTAAAATATTTTTAAGGGTGATTTTTTAGATCACGCACGTTTCGTGTTTTGCATCACTGTCAAACATCTTCAGTTTGGTCTATAATTTAACCATGAATCGTCTTACAAACAAACAACGCTTGCAAATTATTGAATTTTATATTATATCATATTAAAATGCGTGCTCTGTTAAGAAAGTCCATCGCGCGCTTCTTCCATTTTATGGTCAGTTTAATCGACCCACTGAAGCGGCTATTCGGGCTATTGTGACTAAATTTGGCACCAAATTTACATTGTTGGACATTAAACCACCAACACGCTTACGTAGAGTGCGAACTGAAGAAAATATCGCAGCTGTATCGGCCAGTGTTAATGATGACCATCAATTATCGATTCGTCGCCGTTCGCAGCAATTGGGCCTCTGTTACTCAACAACGTGGAAAATTTTGCGGAAGGATTTAGGTGTGAAGCCTTTCAAAATACAGCTGGTGCAAGAATTGAAGCCGAACGACCTACCGCAACGTAGAATTTTTGGTAAATGGGCTCTTGGAAAGTTGGCCGAAGATCCCTACCGAAAAATTGTGTTCGACGAAGCTCATTTTTGGCTCAATGAGTACGTAAATAAGCAGAATTGTCGATTTTGGAGTGAATATCAGCCAGAAGCATTGCAAGAGCTACCAATGCATCCAGAAAAAGTCACAGTTTGGTGCGGTTTATGGGCTGGTGGCATCATTGGACCGTACTTCTTCAAAGATGATGCGAATCGTAACGTAACTGTGAATGGTGAGCGCTACCGTGAGAAGATATCCAACTTTTTTTTGCCCAAAATGCAAGAGCTTGACTTGCATGACATGTGGTTTCAAGAAGAGAGGCGAGTTCGGTGAACATTTTATTTCACGTTCGGGACCGGTCAATTGGCCGCCTAGATCGTGCGATTAAACGCCTTTAGGCTATTTTTTGTGGGGCTATGTTAAAGCTCATGTCTATACAACAGTTCCCCAAAAAAACATGCTTATTTTGCCTTTGATGTGTGCGTCAGACACGCGAGAGCCGCTCTCAGTTAGCACATGTTTGTTATGAAAAGAGAATATGACTGGTATCGACGCCGCTGCACAGAGGATGACCGCAACATTGTACGCAAAATGAAACATTGAAGCATTTATTCCTGAGATACCGGCCGAAATGTTGGAAAGAGTATGCCAAAATTGGACTAAGCGGATGGACCATTTAAGGCGCAGTCACGGTCAACATATGCATGAAATAATCTTCAAACATTAAATTATATGGACCGTACTATCGATTCAAATAAAGATTTCATGCATTTTTCTGAATTTTATGTGTTTTTTGTTTGAAAAACTTTCCTATAACTCTTAAAAAATCACCCTTTATAAATGGGGCTGCGACGGAAGTAGTGGTCATTCAACTTATCGCCAAAGTTCTGAAGATTTTGATAATACAATGGATGACAACCATTTATTTGCAGTTTGCATTGTGACATTAGAAATGCAGCTTGGATCTACTCTGCTTTGGAAATATTCGAAGAAAACAGCAGACTTAGTTTGCGTTGAGGTGGCTAATATGCAAAAACAAATATTAAATATTATTCCCGCAATTGCGGGTCAGTTTCAAATTCATCATAAATTTCACATAACCATGATAGATGGAACGAGAAAGGCAAAGCTAACTTCGTCTGTACCGAAGTTTTTATACACTTGAAATAGCTTGTCTCAACGGTTAGCTACTTCGACCAAACTTCGCAGATCAGCTTAAAAACATTACATATTACCCATGACCATGTTTGAGAACAGTAATATTGAGAACAAAACAGTTTTTCTTACAAAAACCCATTTTCCGAACGAACATTTGTATGGCAGCTACAAGAAGTTGTCATCCGATCCGGTCGGTTCCGACATATTAGCAGCGTGCAGTAAAAGAAGACTCTGTGCAAAGTTTCAGCTCGATAGCTCCAAAACTGAGGGACTACGAAAACTGGCTTCTTACTGCAGAATGACTAAAAACTTGCCCTTTCTTCACACTTTGCCACCCACCGCTGTTCTGAAATATATAATGCATATCTCGCTTCTGTACGGGGAATTAATATAGTCAGTGAGTCCATCATGACCTTAGTCTAGTAACCTATTTAGATGGTAGAATACTTTTATTAACTTTTCGTTAAAATGAATCGTTGGTCTTACAAATGAATGCCAAATTTCTTATAGTGTAAGACCACTTAACTGTAAAAATGTAAATAAACGTAAAATGTAAAATTTTGCATAAACATTTACGGCTACAAGTGTACGGTCTTCCCATAACCATTATGGTATATGTAATCACAGGTTGCTAGTTCAGTGAGATCCCATGCCATTTGCTTTTCCATATCGCTACCTCAACGCTGTCAATGTCAGAGTCATACACACAAACATGACTCTCAACATGCCAAAGCCAAAAGCGAACTACAAAGTTGCATGCAATGTGGCAGGGAGCTGGAGCTGGAGCTGGTGCTGGCAAAACGTTGCAACACAAATTCCATGCGCATAATTTATTTAAAGATTCTTTCAATATTGGACAAACATCGTCTGCAGGTGAAATCTATTTGCATTTATCGTTGAGCCGGAAAATTGCAAAACTAAACTGCCAACTGGCAACAGCGGAAGGCGTCCGAAAGGAGTCTAGGGAAAATCAGTTTTCTCTTAAAATGCGTTTAATGGCATGTTGCGTGCCATAGACAGTTTAGGAAATGGAAAAAGAAGGGTGGAGGGCAGAAGGAGACTCGGGATCGATTTGCCAAATTAGCGACAACATGACTTGTGGCATAGCAAATAAATTCAAGTCCTGCCAGAGCCAAACACGCGCAACGGAAATTAAAAATGAAATAGCGGACAGGACGCAGACAGCACAAAAAAGAGAACAGATAATGGAAACATTCGACAATTCTGCAATTAATTCGCGTAATTCATTGTCTAGCCCTTGGGTGCTATCGGTCTATTTGTCTGCTTGCCACAAAGTGTTGCAGTCAACACGTTCAAGGGTTTTGCATCAACTTCAAGAGGCATTAGTGCGTAAGTAGGCTGAGAGGGGAATTGTGCTAGTTGCCCGGCTGATGAGTGACCAACCAGCTGGTCAGCCAGTCAACCAGTCAACCAACGTCAGTGGTTGCTGGACGCGTTGTACTTGTTAATTGCAGCGGAAGCACTCAATTAAAAGCGCGTGAAACGAGTGCGCCACGTGTGTGTGTGTGTGTGCCTAGGTAGCGCCTATCATTAAATGGCATGGAAACTGTACAAATTAAGGCCACAGGAAACAAACAAATGCGGCGTAATCAAAAAGCGGTAAATGGCTGACACTGTAAATAGTTTTATAGCCAAATGCATAAAATTTCAAATTGTCAGTCAGCAAACTAACCGAGACCGAAACCGTATCGAAACGCAAACAGCAGCAGCAACAAACTACAAACTATGTGAAATTGCAATAATGCATTTGGTTTGTCAATGTTTGCGGAGACTAATTAGATGGCAACGTTGAGCGAGCGTTGAATGATGAAAGATTCAAAGAGCAACTTTAATTGGATATGTGATGGATGGATAGATAAGTAGATGTGCCATGGAATGGAATGGAAAAACGGACAACATGAAATATTAACAGAGTTTACAGCGAGCAGGGAATTGCAATTAGAGACTGTCGGTCGATTGCTAAACTAGGGACTAAAATGAGCAGCATGTAGATGCAGCTGTTAAAATACACTTAGAGCTTGGTGTTTGTTGATATTGATTGTCCGCTAAGTAAATAACAAAATTTTATTTAATCAACCTAATTGATTTAAGAGTAAAAGTTCGCTCAGACTAACTGGTTCAGGGTTTTAAGAAAGGGAGCAAACACGTCGGTTGAATTAAAGACAGCTAAAAGACAGTTGAGCACATTCAACCAACGAACTGTAGAGTAGCACTCTATTCTCTGCCTCTGCTTATTAAAACGGCGGCGGCTGAGCAATAAAATCAAATCAACATTGGGAAAAACTGAATTTAGTCTGCTCGTTTTCTCAGTTGGCAGTTACAACTGTTCTTCTCGCCTTGCATATAAATGATCTTAATTGGTGATGACTACGCTTGTACATTGGAGTCGGGAATTTGGTATTACCATTGTGGTGACTCTCTTTATCTTAGGTGAATTTTTCAAAACTTTAACTCCTTCTAGAAATAGTTAGTAATTAGCAATATGAATCGATTTGCCGAGAAAATGATAAAGATGGAATGAGCGGTTCTCAAGTTATGAGCATAGAAGACTGAAACCCCACTCCCCTGCACCCATCATTCAACAAAGAGAGAGAGAAAGAGAGAAACTTGGAGATGAGCGCAGCGCTGCATTCAGCTTCTACTCCAGGTACAGAGTATGTTATAGTCTGGCTTGACCGACTTTCTTACTTGTATTTGTATATATTTGGAAGGTGTACTACAGGTTTTTAACTATAATTCGTAACGCTACGTGATTTGGGTGTCCCACTGCAGAACATTCTTTTGAATTGACGATGCAGCAGGCTGCTCATCTGTGCGCCCTATCACCAGTACACACCAATCATCTAACATAAATCATCAATCAACAAAAAAGTGTTTGGCTGCTGGTGAACGTGTTTGCTTTATACAATTAAGAACTGAGCATGATACTAGTATACCAGGTATGGCATTAGCCACTGGGGCTGGAACATACTCGCCAATTCACACCGAATGCTTGACGAAGTGATGCTTCGCTATATGTTAGAGAGAGATACACTCACACTGCTACTTGCGAAACCACGTACATGGTCAATTCATTTATTAAAAACAGAGAGGTTTCCAAATTCATTTTACATTTGCCTTGACAAAATTACTTCTATGTTTACTACTGACAGCTGTGTTCTATCGACAAACAAACAACAAACAATTTTTAACAATCTTTGATGTATTATCTTTGATGTATTCACATCTAACACAATCACGAAAAATACCAAACATGTTTGCCCATCATGCCTGTTCATCATTCTAACAAATATAGTTCAATTTTTGTCATCGATTTGTGCTAGTGAACACGGCATGTGTCTCTCTGTGTTTCATTAATGTGTAAATCTTTATCGGCATATCATTTTTCATCTATCGTTTCAATTTGGCCTATCTGTGTGTGTGTTATAGTAAACAATGCCAGCAACACGAAGGGGTGGATGTTTGAGACGTCGAAAGATTGCAGAAACACACGTGCGAAATATTGTAGCAGCAAGAACAGATCAAAGAATTAATGAAATAAAAGAATTTACGCGTGTCAGAATGTCGCAATTGCGTTCTTATCAGTACCAGAAAGGCACAAAATTTCCGAAGCCAACAACAACAACTGGAGCAGAGACGAGCGCGCCGGACAAATGTTAACACACGCAGAACAATTGAACAACAACGCAAACAAGTACATCGAGCATTTACATCTGCTTCGTTCCTTCGTATTGCGTTCCTGTATGAGCCTGATATCGGATATTCCGCTCATCCGTAAGTTTTGATTGTCATGCGCTCAAATTCAAAAATGAGTCCGTCGGGATGTGTGGCCCATCAGGTAAAATGCAACTACCGGAAATTGAGACGCCACCAGAACCATTCAACGGCTTGCTTATCGCTCGGATCCAGATTCAAACCTGTTTCTGAAGACAATTCGTAGATTAAATTCATGCTGTCAAATGACTTCATTTGGATCAACAGAAACTACCGCTGTATTCTGCAAATGGTCAGAAATTTAATTCACCCTTAAAAATCAAAGGCCAAGTGTACATTAAAGTAGGAACATTGCTGCCAATACCGAACGAACCACATAAATTTTAACAAATCTACTTTATGGGCGGTGAGGACGTCAATCGTGTGTATGCACGCTGCGGCTACAATAACCTTAATTCGCCTAACGCCAGGCGAGCTGGGTTCCCTTTTAAATGAGCACAATGAATTATTATAATTCTTTAAATCGCACATGCCCAAATTGCAAAGTGACAGTCAAGCAATTGTTATCAATCTTTATACATATAACATAATGAGCATGCATGCACATAATGAGCATGCATGCACATTAGACTGAACATAATCATATGAGAATTTTTTTTTGGAAATGTTCTGTTCCTCAGTGTCCAAAAAATTCGTAATAATTTCTAGTTACCGTAATGAGAAACAAAAATTCAAAATTTTAAGGTGTAATACTGGCGCCGTGGGCTTAAAGTTGATAGATTAAATTTCAATTTCCCCTTTTTCATTTCAATTTTTCGTGGAAGTAACCTTTGAGATGCCAAACATTGTTGTTGAATTTAAAATCTATTTTTAAAAATATTTTATGCAAATGTGGGATCTAGAGGATTCAAACAGCATTTATTTGATTGGCGCCTTGCGGGCAGAGCTGAATTCAGCAAAGCTGTCTAGAAAAGATGTCTTGGCGGTTCTTTTGCATAATCCATGAGGATGCAAATACGGCCCATATTCGACGGACCCATCTGGCAACGCCAAACTTTGACAGAGATGTCAGATCGCTTAATGACATACCGGTTTGAAGCGTCAGTCCAAGCAGATTTTTACCAGGAACAATACACGCCACGCGAGCGCTCTAAAATAGTTGAAATTTACATTCAACAGACAAGTCAATTGTGAAAACTCAACGTGCTTTTAAAAAATTAAAAAATGTGACCGAATGTGTGAAATGGGACCGTAAATAAGCAAAATTGCCGTATTTACCCACTGAAAATCCTCAGGAGATTCAAGAAGTGCCTCTTCATGACGAAAAAGTCACGTTGTGCGGCGTTAGTGCGAACGGTCATTGGGCCGTTTTTCTTCCAAAATGAAAATGGCCCTGCTGTTACCATCAACCAGAGCGTTATCGCGACAGATGACCAATTTTGTGAGCCAATTATTCGTCGAAAGCGTATGAGGCAGTTCTGTTTCACAAGACGGCGCTCCACCGCACCCCACCGCGTTCGCCCGTTGACGCCGCCTGGGAATTACGGAAGCCCTATTCCGGCCAGTTGGCGAATCGATGGAAAGCTGCAAAAGGGCCAAACGCCACAACACCCAAGAGATATCATATTCAAAATTGATGTAAACAAACTACTACAAATACAGCCAACCCCAATTTTTTTTTTTGTTTTTTAAAAAAACATGGGTCCGTCGATTATGGGTAACCCTGGGCAGCCTAAGCCTCACTATCCTTCAAATTGATGGTGTATTCAAGTCATTTGGGCTTACCAGAAAACTAGGAAGAAATTTGTGCAGAAGCTCAAGGAAAGAATGGTGGTCGCAATAAAGAGTTGTACTGCAACAGAGAAAGGAATTTTATGGACTGTTTATTTACTGAAAGCCTAAAATGATGTCGGAGAAAGAGGCCTGAAACTAGCTGAGGACTTCAATGAGCTCTTTACAAAACTCGATGCTGCACCTTCTTCAATGCATCAAAGAACACAGACAATCCAATCCTAGCAAAAGAACTACTATTATGAATAAATTTGAATAACCACTTTTAAGTTACTTTTATGGAATGACACGTAATGTCAACTCGTATATGTTAGTTTTTGGTTTCTTGTTCGGCTCATATGCATATCCATGATTAGTAAAAAACCTTGAAAGCATAGCGATTAAATTTGCTAAACACTTTATTTTATTCTTGGACAATGGTCAAATTATAAAGAATTCCACGCAAACAAAGCCAGCGGAACATGGAATGTCCGGGTGAAAAATGCTTACGCCAAAGGACCACTTCGTCTCACGGTATGTCACTTACCGATCCTGCAGTATTAATTCAGGCACAGCATTGATTGTTTCTGGCACAGCAACCGTTTTTAAGTTGAACAAAAACATTTGGCATTTCAAAGCTTGCTTTAATGAAATAGTAAAATGAAAAAGGGGAAATGAAAATTTAATGAAGAAACGTTAAAATTTCGAAGTTTTGTTTTTCAGTACGTTAACCAGAAATTATTACGAATTTTTTGCGCCCTGAGGAACAGAACATTTCCTAAATAATATTTTTCATATAAGGGACGTTCAGTCTAATGCACATAGATAGAGAGTGCATTACAGTCGGGTTGGACCAACTTTCTTATTTGTTCTTACGTTACGTGTGATTGCTTTGTACGCCGATACCCGACATTGATCGCTGATTCCAATTCTAGATGATTATTTGACTGAAATATTACATATTGCCCAGCAAAGTTTCCAAGGCCTAGACCTACTCTGTAGAACAAAACAAACAACATTTTACACAATTTCTCTTTCAATGAAAATATCTGCATATTGCCCGGACAACTGCAGCAACAACCACAAAGTGGCCGCTGGACAACATAAAAAAAGCGGGGCATGATGTCGACCCGTTGCTGTTGCTCTTATTGTGGCTGTCGTGACATCATAAGGCAAAATGTCAGCAGTTTTATTATCAGGCACACACGCATAACTTGTCGCCTGATCTGGGCTCTGGCTGCAACCAGCTGTTGTTGTTGTTGTTGCTGGTGGTGTTGGGAGGAAGACCGCCAGTCGCACAGTGTGTCGCATAAATAATGCAGTTCATTATGTCATTTAGCGGCACGTTGCGTGAGCTAAGACGACGATGCCACAACTTCCACGATCATAAGCGAATCGCTTGACGGTTGTTGTTGTGGTTGCTGTGGCTGTTGCTGGTGCACGCCAAGTGCGGAAATGAAGTTGTCAATGAGCCACTTCCACAATTTATGACCGATGCTGTGCCGGCCACAAACAACCACCACCGCCTGCCAAGATCTTAATTATGACTTGAGTAATGCGGAATAAACGATAAAGCGTGCGCACGCAAATACACTGCAACAACAAATGGGCAAACTTAGTTCAATTTGGAGCCAGTCTGTCAGCTGGCCAATCAACTATATAAATCAACCAAGCCCCCTGCCTGGGAATGAGCAACGGAATGGGAATGGGAATGGAATTGAACGACGGCCCATAAAAATGTCAAATAAAATGTGGCAGCCATTTTTGTGCATTTGCCAAATTTGCAAAAATTTAATTGTGGCGTAAAAAATGTGCAAATTTATGATTATTTTATTGCACTTTTTGGCCAAGTTTGGCAAGTGACCAGCACTGAAATGGTCCTCAAATGTCGTTTAAAGCTCATTTCTTTTGATTCTTGATAAACTTGCGCCCAGGGGAAGATTCAGCCCCACTGAGCCATGGGCTAAGATGTCTGGAAGCCCAAAAATAAAGCCATTCTGTGTGGAAATTTCATTGTAACAAATCAATTAATAGCTGGCTGACGGCAGGGTGGGAGGTGTGGGTGGAAATGATTGTTGCTATTCGCCGCCGTGTTGTTTGCTGTCAGCAATCAGCAGTAATCAACGGTGTAGGAGACAGAGAGAACGGGAGTCGAATAACGCGATGGTGGGGCCCGCCGTGCCAGACATTGAGTCGCACGTCTGAGTGCGCAAGGCGCATGGGGAAGTCAATCGATTAAGCGATTTAATTGAACTAAAAACGCTTAATAAGCAATAAAAGCTCACACAAAAACACACACACACTGCTTGGGTGCAGTGAACAAAAACAAATTAAAAGTAACACTAAAAATTACACCACGTAGACGAGGAGAAGAGCTAATGGACGAAACCAACAGTTACCGATGCCATAAGCTGTTACAGGATGCTGCAATAAAATTTTATTTTCTTTAAAATGAAATTTTACGAGGCGTTGAAAACACAAACACGCACACTTGCCACACTTGCTCGCACACATATTTGTAGACTTTGAAATGTGTTTTGGTATTATATTTTTTTTTTTTACAAGCACTTCTGTTCAGAAACAGGCTTTAATGGGGAATTAAGAATTTCAAAACTTAAGAGTATTTGTAATTCCCCAACTTTAAATATTAATTTACAGCTCTGTCTTTAACTCATTCCAAACCGGGCTAAAACAAAGTAATCCAATCCACAAAGCAAATTTCCAGCTAATAGCTTAAGGTTTTTTTTTTTAATACGGCCCCATCCACTTATGAACCAGTGAAAGCAGCTCCGTCATTGTATTTGAACCGACAAAATGTCCAACTTAGTTTTTTAACCAACCGACAAACCAAATATCCAGGTTACATTTACATTTTACACATTTTATGTATATGTTGGAAACTGTTAATACTAATGTAATATTTAAAATGTGGTCATACCAAAATAATGTTTGACATTTTTTGGTATAAACAGTCTCACAACGTTTTGATGTACTATCGCTATTTGTGTTGTTTACAGTGAGTTTGAAAAAATCAATTTGGATTTAAAATAGAAATTTCAAGAGAAGGTTATCTTTGGATTATTTTTCGCAAATATAGGGGTGGATTACGAACTCAGTTCTTTGTATGGCTATAAAGAACCATCAAAAACCACTGGTATAGTGAATTCAATCATGGTCGTAGTTCCGTGAAGGTCATCCAATACCGGTTGTTGTGCCAGAAAACATCAATGCTGTGCGTGAACAGATAATGCAAGATCGTCTTGTGACATACAGTGAGATTGAGGCATCCCTAAACATTTGTTCCGACAGCATATGAAGGATTTTGCATAAACACCTTGCCATTAAATGGATTCCGTATAATTCGGCAATCGCTGAAAAAATGGCTCGTGTGGATGGTGTAAATAAATGATGAAAAAGCACGATCGCGGTGCTTCAAAAAAAACTTTTATAAGATCGGCACAGGTAGCGAATCATGAAAATATGCGTATTAGCCGGAAACAAAACAGCAATCGACCACGGTCAATTGGTCGCCTGTTGAGTCTTGTGGCCAATGTTACGCTTGAGTGGAATTCTGAGTGATACACGACTATTTTTGGGACGGAAGTCTTCGGAGAAATTCGGAAAACCAACCGAAGACGAACCATTCTCCATCATGACAACGTGAACTCTCATACAAGCGACTTTTTGACCGGCCAAAACGTCAGTCCAGATTTAGCACCTAATTATTTCTTTGCGTACTCTTTTTATTCCCGAACATCAAAAATATATTTCTCAATAATATTTCAAAGTTTCGTTTTTATTCTAACATGCTGCGAAAGAGACACATTTTGGTTTTTGGTGCATTAACAAATCTTCAAGGAATGTTCTTTTTATTTCCTTTACCCATTGAAAGTGGGTAAAAAGGGATCATGAAGTTGTGCAAACGTATTTTACAGGGAGAAGGAAATATTTCCGACCCTGTAAAGTTTATATATTATTGATCAGCATCACAAGCCGAGTCGGTTTAGCCATGTCCGTCCGTCCGTCTGTCCGTCTGTCTGTATGAACGCGTCGATCTCAGAGACTATAAGAGATAGAGACACAAATTTTTGCATGTACATAGGTGTATACCGTACACAGATCAAGTCTGTTTCAGATTTGCAATATTTTCCTTCCTCCCCCTTACACCGCAATAAACTGTCAGGCAGCTCTAGCTGCCTGAAATAGGCACAGCGCTACCCCCTCTCACAAGCAAAATTGTTTCGTGTATAATTTTGATGATTTTGCTCGGATCGTGTTGTGCTTTTCAGAATAGATAGATAGACAGCCTAAGATCATATATTAAGCCACGAGGTTGTAACTTAAAAATTTGTCCCATACATGTCAAACCTCTATCTCTTACCATCTCTGAGATCTGTTTGTTCATACGGACGGACAGACGGACGGAAAGACGGACAGACGGACATGGCTATATCGACTCGGCTGTTGATGCTGATCAAGAATATATATACTTTATAGGGTCGGAAATGATTCCTTCTCCCTGTTACATACAGGTACCTCGCACAATCTTAGAGGGAGAGAGAGTGAGAGAGAGGGAGGGAGAGAGAGAGAGAGAGAGAGAGAGAAACAGGTACAGAGGTACGGAGTATATTGTATATCTGTTAGTTTAAATACAACGATCTCACATATTGGCTCGAAACGACTGAAATATTTTTTATACCCTGTTCTCATTAAAAATGGGAAAAAGGGGATCATGAAAATGTGCAAATGTATGTAACAGCCAGAAGGAAGCACCTCTGTCTGTCTGTATGAACGCGTCGATCTCAGAGACTGTAACAGATAGACCCACAATTTTTGGCATGTATGTAGGTGTATACTGTACCCACATCGAGTTTGTTTCAGATTTGAAAAATTCCACCGCCTCCATCTTTTAGCAGCGAAAAACTGTCTCTGAATGAACGCGTTGATCTCAGAGACTATAAGAGGTAGAGCCACAAATTTTTGCATGTATGTAGGTGTATACTGTACCCAGATCAAGTTTGCTCCGGATTTGGCAAATTCCTCCTCCTCCTTCTTCTAACCGCGAAATACTGTCAGAGCTACAATTTTTAAGCTTGAACCTAGTGACTTAATATATATTCAGTGAGGCCCAATAGCTGTCTATTCTGTATACCACTATAAGATCCGACCAAAAACATCAAAAATATGCAAGTGCGCCTCCCCATTTATTCAAATAATTTTTTAAAATAAAAGGAGTTCAAAGCTACAGGAACTACCAAACCAATAATCCTAATGCTGCGTAACAATTAAAACCTGCCAACCACAGCGCCCTTTAGATATGGATGGATTCCCCTTTTTTGTACCAACATTGGTACCAACAAGGGCTAAGAGTTGTCAAGTTATATTTTATGAACATTTTTTAAGTTTTCCATCTTATTTTTGGTGAATATAACTTAAATTTGAATTATAATTTAATAATGCATCATAAAACATATAACACAATCAAAAATTGCATTTTAACATCAAATTAACTCAAAACTAGGAGATGGGAAATTTTTTGCACAAGAAAGGGCAGATTGGATTGAAATGGACCATTAGCATGGACACAAACCTTCAAACTCGATTTTCATATTAGAAAATGAAATCTCTTGAAGTTCTGGGAGACCGACGGATTTTTCGAGCGTTTTGCAAACCAACCGATGCCAAAATTCCTAGAGATTTCTGTGACACTCCCGAATAAAAAAGTTATAGTAGAAATGGGTCTCTTTGGCTGCAAACTAGTCTAATGTAGTACAGCAATTCGTTAAGGGCAAAGAGTTTGCAGACGAGTTGTTTATGATTCCGTATCTGTTCAAAACATATTTCGGATATCTCGAAAGTCGCAGGCTGAATGACTTAATCAATGCGTAATTATCAGTCCAAGTAACAAATTTTGGCAGATAGTCAAAAATATTTCAAACCACATTTCGAACGATTTTTCGTAGTACTTTAACCCATATTCAAAAATTTTTCGTTTGTAAACTTGTTTCCTGCTGATGGCTGTATATTTTTTCAGCTTTTTCTGAAATCCTTGTTCACATTGCTCTTTGCATTTTTTGGGGAATTAAGATATTTGGTCTTAGGGGGGTTGGGAGGCTTCAGCCACCATAGTTGTACATACAATCACTTTTATAGAGTGGCTGGGATTTGGTCAATGTTTAAACGCTGTTAAACACATTCATTAATCAAATTTAATTTTTATTAATTTGCTATTTAAGTGGGCGGGGGCGGCTGCTATTTGAATAAGACCATCTGGGGAATTCTGTTGGGGATTTCATGACAAGCATTCAGCATCAGTGGACTTAAAAGATTAAAAACGATTTGGTGGAAAACGGCAGAGCGATTATTTGTCAGGTTGCTATGGAAGCAAAGCTAAAGCGCCAAAGGCATGTGAAGTACTGAACAGAAAATGAAATGAAATATTGTGAAAAACAAAAGACATAAATGCCAAAATTCATTGGATTTATAAAAGAAGCAAAATCGAAGTGAGCGGAAATTCTTCTTAATTTTTCTGTGATTTAGTGAAACTCATCGGTGACACAAGGGAAAGAAGTAAAGCTAGATTAGTTGTTTTGATAAATGATTTCTTTTGAGAAAGAAAATCAGCTTTCAACAAATGTTAAACTGCATATGGAACGAAAGCAAAATTCTGTTAACTCTGTTTTACAATGTCATTATACCCGTAGAGTAAAATGGGTATGCTTAAGTCGTGAAAACATATTTAACGGACAGAAGGAAGTATCTTCGAAGTCATAATAAATATATATTCATTCTTGAGCTGCGTCGTCTAAACATGTTTGTCTGTCCGTCTGTGTATAAACACCAAGATCTTAGAGACTGCAAGAAAGTAAAAATTTAAGAAGATGTGAATCTACACAAGTGTGATAGCTCAATGTACTAAAGTGCCCTTCCTTACGTTGTTCATTAACTCGGTACTGTATACTAGGTACTCGATACCCAGAACTCAATTCTCAGTACTTACTACTTAAAACTCGGTACTCAAGACACATACCTGCACACACACATATATTCTACCTACTGCTAAAGCAGTATTTTGGAAAGATTTTCAAAATATTCTACACTTTTGGAATTAAGAGATTCTCCTACGCCAGTGAAATTACGAGCGCCATAAACACAATCTTCTTGTCTCCATTGTTATTCAATTACCATGTTTAACTAAGTAATTTGCTTTATTTTATTTTCCTATGGTAAATATTTTCCATTTTCGTCTGTAACTTAACAAGGTTTTTCCAACACATAAGCCACAACGAAGCTTTTGCCCTGAAAACAAATTTCGCATTGTTTGTTGCTACACAAATATTTCTTAAACCAAGAGCTCTCTGCAGGATTTTAATGGAATTTGTACTTAATTATATGAAAATTTGTTTGTTCATCTGCTTCGCCCAAGGCATATTTTCTAGGTATTTAATTTTGGCGAGAACAAAATTCCGAAAAATCAAAGTTCAATGAACGGAATTAATAGAAGAACAATGTGAGTGCTTTAAAATTAGACAAACAGCAAACACAGGCAGACAGCAGACAAACAAACAAACAAACCAGCAAACAAAGCGATTGGCTTTTAGAGGCGAGCCCGAACATCGCGGCGTATGCGTAATATGTGCAATTTGTTCAGCAGCTGCTGCCTGGCACAGCCAATTTCATGGTTGCTAACATATGGCCTGTTGTAGTTGCTGTTGACGGTAATTCGATAGTAGAACCAAATAAAAACACCTTTTTGTCGCTGTTAATAGCGTTCATTAACCGCTCGCCCAAACACAGACCTGGTAATTGAAGTCAGCCAGAAACCCTTACAAAAGGAAAATGTTGTATAAACAAATTTAAATTAAATATTATGCGACAGCGCAGTTGCAGGCAAATTGCATTTATGTGCTCTGGCTTCCTCCAATATGGCATGGACACATATTACGCGAATCCACACAACAAATAATGCAATAATACAAATAATTCAATCATAATAATGAAAGTGCCACACACTGGCCAAAGGATGAGAAGGATATGGATGGCGAAAGGCTTAATGCGCACACATAATTGAGCACGCGCCGGCATGAAGAGAGTATGGAGGCGGCAAATACAGACAGACACACCCACACACACCCACAGCTACATGGCCATGTAAAGAAGCAAAAATCAATAATATTTACTGATTTGGCAGAAAGAGTAGGAGCAGATCAACTGCTACCTATTCGATTTTTATACCCTTGCAGAGGGTATATAACAATTGTCCAGGTCTTTGTAACGCATAGAAGGAAGCATCTCCGACCACATAAAGTTTATATATTTGTGATCAGCATGGCAAGCTGAGTTGATATAGCCATGTTCGTCTGTTCTTCCGCCTATATAGCCCTAATGCATAGCTTATGGCTAACCCCCCTTGGGAATTACAATATGCAATAAAATAATTAAAAATATGTTCGAAATGTGCTGGTACATGTTATATCAAGGCTGCAAACCTCTAAAATTTTGCAGAAGGTTCGGTTCAGGGGTTCGAACCCGTTGTAAATTCTAAGGTTCGGTTCTCGGAACGCCTGAACCAAAGGTTTTGGTTCGAACCTCGGTTCGCTTGAACATAAATGAATAGTTTTGATTTATAAATAGTTACTTTTTCATATAATATTCTTCTTCTTCTGCAATAATGTAATAGTTGAAATAAAATTCATTCGCTGACACATCTTTTAGGAACTGTTTAGTTTAATTTAATAAGAACTGTATCTAGTAGGAGCTGTTCATCTATACCAGCTCTTAGATCAGAAAGAAATAGGCCCGTTCCACTGATACTTGAGTTGGAACAGCAAGTATAGTCAAGCAATATCTTTAAAGTCCTCGATTTTTTGACCTATCCAAATTTTTAAAACATTTGTCCATGTATAGATTTGTTTTTGGTCCGTTTTTCGTTGTGGTGTAAATTGGGGTTGTTGTTCGACCGTCTTCCCTTCCTGCAGTCAAAACACTTTTTCAGGTATTTTCCTACGCGTTTCAGCAAATATATTGGCTTTTTCAGGGAGTCTGTTTATTTTAATAAACATGAAATCCATGTACATATGTTCTCTTGGGCAATTTTCTTAACGGTATATACAACATTATTTACAGATATAAAAAGTAATATGTGATTATCAGGACTGTTCTCAATCTCACTTCGGTTTTCGCAAATTTATGTGAAAGGTGGCAAAGAATTCTGTGGCTACTAATTGAATCCACTTGTCATTGAGCTGTCGGTCTCAACTGCTTAAAGAATTCCGAATTTACTTAAAGCGGATATGCTTACCATAGATATATGTGTATCAACTTCCGCATAACCTAATTGACCTAGAGCTCAACATACAAACACGTTTATTCGAAAACCGAAGTGGAATTGAGAACAGGCCTGTATGGGTTTCTTAAACTTCGTAATCAGCCGATGAATCATTTAAAGTTAAGAAAAAAATCTTGTTTGGTCAGAAGTTACCTAAGTTGGAAAACTTGGGTCTAAGAACACTAAGCTCATAATACAAGAACGTTTATCGAGGCACATAGATCGTAATAAACAGATCGAGAATAATTGCTAGACATGAAAATCAAGCGTCATAAAAAAACACTTAATAGTAATTGTGAATTATGCAGCTTTAAAGAAGTTTTATAATTGGCTGCAGCATTAAACAAATATTTTGAATTAAGTTCCATTGAAATGTTTTTAGCTGACGCTCTTTTAAAGAACTCTGAATGTAAAAACATTTAGAAATTAGTAAACCTTCGCACATTTTGTAGGCTGAGTTCCATCGCGTCACACAGTCTAGCACTGGTTTTTCATAAAGTGACCGTTCTCTGCTAAAGTCAAACTAAACTTCCTTTAAAAATCGTTAACTACTAAGAGAGGACTGTAATTAAAGAGTCCTCCAGGTAATCTATTGAGGTAACTGGGTCATCGTCCAAATCAAAAAATGCTTTTGATTCACATGAATTTTTTCATAGTTCCATTCCTTTTCTGCTCTGCAGTTGTCATTCAAAAGTATAAATCTGAACTAGAGAAATGTCGTAGGATTACAAAACTTCTTCAATAATACAAGTCAGATTACAAGGAATTTCTATATATGTCCCTGTATGTGTCGTTGGAAAAACTACTTAATTTGCCAAACCGAACCTAAATTTCCGAAAAAGTGGTCCGGTTCGGGTTCAGGTTCGAGCAGTGAAAAATATGAGGGGTTCGGTTCATGGTCCGGTTCGTCGGACCCAAAAAACCCGAACCGAACCGGTTCTTAGGGGTTCGGTTCAGGACCGGTTTTCAGCCTTGTGTTATATATGCACATTCATTATCTGATGCTTGCAGTATTCCATTGATTCGCCACTGCATGGAATCACTAAGCAGTATATAAGCGGCAATCAGTCTTAACAAAAAACATTGATCTTTTGGAAACGACTTCTTCAAAATTGAAAAAGCTGTGTCCCACCCACTGGGTTCAGCGTCACGAGTTTGTACTGGTGTTTCTGGAACTTTAGACAGCAGTTATTGTTTCTCTAGGCAAAATTGCAGAATGGGATGACAACACAAGTACATTGTTGACGCATCAATTGAGTACATTGATGAAAACCCCAGAGTTTCAGAGTGCAATTAAAAGCAAAGCAGCCATATTCGCAGTCACATTGCCACTTAGCCGACTTCTTCAAACTGAATCAGCGGACTTGGAAACAACGATGAAATGTACTGACACCGTTACAGCCGAACTGGTAGATATGGGATGTGTTTGAAAACATATTTTCAGCGTTTTGCACAGAAAATTGCATTTCTATCTCCTAAAAGGTATCTCCGACCAGTCAAATTCGAATGCATGCGCAGAGATGCATTTTAGGGTTGCTATATTTCTGTCATTTTTGGATTCTTCATTGTCACAGATTAAACACAGACTATCTAACCATAAATCAGTGTTCCTTGGCTTTGGCTGCATTTAAAAATACAGTCCAAATTGGAGCTCGAAGGATGACAGCAATGTAAATAATTTTGGAACGTTATGCTACATTTGTTACCTGATCAACTGCTGAGGGAATCCCCGAAGTTAATCTTCGGAACCGACACAATGGCTAACGCTTTACATCCAAAAACCTTGAAAGAAGCAATGCAGAAATCTGACGCGGTAGTGTTCCCAAATGTTTATATTCTGCTGCAAATATTTATTTCATTGCCAATTACAACATCCGCTGCCGAAAGATCTTTTTCTTCTTTAGAGATTTAAATAACATATTTGCGGAATTCGACAAAGGAAACCAGCTTTAATGAACTGGCCCTTTTATATAATCATTGTGACATTAAGGTCAGCGCTGAATAAACATTTTAAACATCGTACCAAGAAAATATGGATAAAGTTACTAAGGGAAGCACATTACCTTTAAAATGGATATCGACTTTTTTGTATCAGATGATTGATATTTGTAATTGAAATTTTTTTTAAAAGATACTTCCAGTGTTATATTCGGGGGTGCCACAGAAATCTCTAGAGATTTTTCCGACGGTTGGTTTGTAAATCTCTCGAAAAATTCGTTGGTGTCACAGAACTTCTAGAGATTTTATTTTCTAATTAGAAAATCTAGTTGGAACACCAGATGTTCTAATTGATGTTCCATCTCTAAAAACAGGGCTAAATCTCTCGCAAAAATTTCCCTTATTTTAG
This sequence comes from Lordiphosa stackelbergi, assembly GCA_018904235.1. NCBI lineage: Eukaryota > Metazoa > Arthropoda > Insecta > Diptera > Drosophilidae > Lordiphosa > Lordiphosa stackelbergi. The sequence goes on from JAEIFU010002178.1 coordinate 18,974, forward strand.
ATGTGGGTTAATTTAATGCTTAACTGAAATTTTTTGATTGTGTAAATAATAATTCAATTTTAAGTCGCATTCTCCACCAATATAATGCAAAATATAAAAAATTTTTGGCGCCAAATATGAGGTATTAGTTTCCATCCCTTAATCCGCTAGCTGTCATGTAGAGGGCTCCACTTCGACAAAAGGCGCTAGTGAGAAAAGAGCTTTGCAAAATCTCCTAACAAAACATTGGAGGTTTGAAACCAACAAAAAGAAATTTCTGTGGCACCTAAGAATTGGAATTCGGTTGGAATTTGGTTGGAAGAGGTTTCTGTGGCACCCCCGATTATAATATGTATAATTATGACATCTAGAACCAAATCATGAAACTTTGGCCTTTGTTTGTGCCTTTGACATGTACAGAGACACATACATCAACAGGCAAAAATTGAGTTTCTCTTACTATTTCTTGAGGTTGTTGTTGCTTGAAAAAATTGTTTCTTCTTTTGTATTGGTGTCTAAGCTGTCTATGGGAACCACTGCCTTAAAACGGTATTTTAAAAATACATTTCAATATCGTATTCATCAACATTTGATTTGCAAAAAATCCACTCGAACCAAAATGAGCAAGCTTTTACAGGGCTAAACGACCCCCTCTCCACGTAAGAAAAATCGCAGTTTATCATAAACTTCACCTTACCTAACCTTTATGTAAAAAAAGTGGCATAATTGATTGAATCTGACAACTGTCACATGTTGCGCTTAAATCACGTACTATTGCACACTTCACAAACAGATATTCAGTTAGTCCTCTTGATTCTAGGACATAGTTCGAAGCGGAAATGGTGTGCAAAGTGCAAAGCGGATGCGAGCGTTTGGTAAATGTACCGGGTTAAATGCCACCCATTCCATGATAACCCATCTAACCAGCAAGCCTGTAAGCCAGGCAACCATCTATCCACCTATTCACCTATCTGTTTATCGTTTGGCATATGGACTAGGCCAGTCGGTGCTCATCGTGTCTGTACGCTGCAGTTGAATAACCTCTGGCGGCAAGTGCCTGCGTCACTTGGGTTTCAATGTATATGTATCTTTCCCGGCTAGAATCACACATACAGGCACTCGGTACTCCTACTCTGAGATTATTATGACGCTCAGTCAGCCATTACGGGTCGCTGGGGCTACTTCATTACGCTGCGTGTTTGTCCTGCACACACACTCGTATATGGGGCGGATCCTGTAAGCCAGTTAATATAGCAGCTAGTTGGTAGAAAAGAAAAAAAACAACTCACCGCCCCACAAACAAAACCCAACTGAAAACGCCATTCAAGCTTTTTAGTTCACTTCAGTGAAGCAAGAACAGCAATGAGGACAACAAGGAGGAGCATATCAACAGCAGGAGCAGCAGCAGCAGCAGAAGGAGTGAAATTAACACGTGGTTTGAGGTTTACACTCTACCCGATTTGCCACTGAGCTGGGCTGAGCTTTTGTATATATCTCATTATGGCCTCAAACTGTGCGTGTGTGTGTGCGTCTTGTTTGTGTGATATTTACGCATTCTGACTCCTTCCGAAAGCCTCTTCTTTGTTTTCATACTCCTCCCTCCTGCTGGTTGTGTCACCGTCGAGGCTAATGAAAAGCGGAAATGAAACTTTTGTATTAAACATGTTGCTGTTGGGTTTCCCTGAGCGGGCGTGTCTGTTGTTTGTTTGCTTGCCTGTCCGCCTGTTCTCGTTCCTCCCAGTGTATATTATAAAGCATCACAAATTGCGTATACGCAGCGTGTGCCACCAAATTGCCTCACCAGCCTCGACCAGCTTTCTGACGACTGTTTCTCATAATGCGCTTGGATTAAATGAAGTCCTATTAAAATAAAGTAATTTCTGACGCGGCTTACAAAAACAAGTCCACACCTACCAGGCGGTATACGCTTTTGTATTTGTTGTTCCTTACCCTGTAAGCAATCAGAATGGGTAAGTCGCATTTCTTTATTTCGTCATTCTGTCTGCCTAAGAAAGTTGATCTCAGGGTGTATAAGAGTCAGAGTTCCAATTCCAGTCTTCTAAGTTTATTCAGGTTGACGTCTTCCAAACTAAATTTATTCGCATCGCTTTCCAGTAACAATTTTAAAAAGAACTTGATTAGCAGATAGAGGAATCTTAGCCTCGCTACATGCGGTGCAACATTCTGAACTCTCGGGACCTTTGGCTGCTCGATTAGGTTGCCCATCTGAGCTAGGACCCTTATTTGGTTTTATTCAAGACATGGGCCTCCAATTTACCTAAAGCTCTAGAGGATCGTTGTAATTGCTAACTTTCGCTCCTTTAGGCGTTTGGCCATGGTCTCAAAACCTTTTCGTCAGAGGATTTACCGCAGCTCTAGAGGATCAGTTAAAGTTGCTGACCTACGCGGACAGACAATGGTCTTAAAACCTTGTAAAAATTCAGTATATTTTATAGAGAATTTAATGGAAATCCAAAATCTGATACGTTAAGGCCTCTCGTCAACGTGGAACATAAGTCTAGTGCATCAGGGGATGACCCCAGAGGCTGAAGACATTTTGCTATTTACACATACACGAGCCGAACGCATGCTAAAGCTGAGGCCAAGAGAGTAAAGAGGCCTTTATTTTTTGGGGGGTTTTGATGGGCGCCGCCAAGCGGGTACAAAAGAGGGATATTGTTTTTTTGTGTTTGGGTTTACCCCAGAGGAAAGCCCCTTTTTTTGGGGTGTTTTTTTAAAATTTTAATAAAAATTTATTTTTTTTTTTTGTTTGTTTTTTGTAATATAGCCTTTTTTTTTTTCTCTCCCCCTCTTTTTTTCTTGTTTTTGTTTTGTTAAACTTTTTTTTATTTAATTTTAAAATAAAAGTTTATATTTTATATTTTTTTTATTTTATTCCTATTTATATTTTTTTTTTTTTGGGTTTGTTTAGTCACCTTAAAATGTATTGGAGCCAGAAGGCATCTTCCAAACCATATTCTCCCTTTTACATTGGTCTCTCTATTTCTATTCTTAGCTTAAAGAGAGCATTAACAGTTAGTTTAGCCAAAAGCTCGCCCATTATTCAGAGTTTGTGAACGTTTTGAAGCGAAATTATATTAAAGGCAGTGTGTTTCAAGTCCTCAAGTAAGAAGAAGGTGCAAAAATGTTCTTAATTTGATAGTTTGATTATGTATACGTGTTTAATTTAAACAGATACAAATTATATCCCATTGAAAAACATTATCATCTGAAGAAACAGCCAAAATCCTTGCTTTCAAGGATACTGGCATGTCTAGTAGGCAAATTGCCATAAAATTGAAAAGATCTCCATCTGCAGTGGATGATGTAATCAATTTATAGCAGAAATATAATACTCTTCTTCCCGTGTAAAATCCGCTATAATTCGGGCTGGCTTACAAAAAAATGCAATTGCATCGCAATTAAGAGCTGAATTACAATTACCCGTTTCTATGCGTCGTGTACAACAAATTTTATCTGGAAGTAATCGGCTAAATTGGAAGAAAATTAAGTCTAAACCAGCTTTAAAGGAATCGATTAAAGTTGCATGATTGGAAAAACACATGTCATGGACCGATCAATGGAAAAGGGTAATATTTTCAGACGAGAAAAAATTCAACATTGACGGTCCAGATGGTTTTAATTATTACTGGCACGATTTGAAGAAGCCCGAATCCTTTTTTACTAAGCGGAACTGTGGCGTAGGTTCGTTAATGATATGGGCCGGTTTTAGTTACTATGGAAAGACCACCATATGTAAAGTGAATGGGCGTATGAACTCGGAAAAGTATATAACCACGTTGGATGAAGTATTAATAAACTTTTTTGGATCAGCAACCTACTTCAGACACCATTTTTCAGCAGGATAACGCTGCCATACATGTATCACGACTCAGCGTTAATTGGTTTCAGGAGAAGCAGATCGATGTTATGAAGTGGCCAGCACTTGGCACGACGTGTATATGCTGGTCATCGCAAATTCGAGTCGGTGGAAGAGCTCAGAATTGCTGTAGTCAATGAATGGGCCAAAATTCCTACTTCTGAGTTTCAAAAGGTCATAGACTCAATGCCAAAACGAATTTTTAAAAGTGATTTCAAAACCTGAAAGCTGGACTCACTATTAATCATCATTTTCTTCGACAATAATATGTATATTGTTTTTTTGCCATATAATTTAAATACATGCCTTTAATTGAATTTCGCTGAGTTTATATATTCTTGATCAGCATCAACAGCCCAGTCAATAGAGCTCTGTATGTCTGTCTGTTTCTATCCTATCTCCATCTGAGATATCAGGAAGGGAAGAAACCTGTTCAGAAAATAAATTGCCTTCAACCTAAAATAAAAACAAGATGGTCTCAATATTCTTGAGAACAAATGTTCCAAATGTTCCTGGAATGAGTAAAGTTGTTCTCAATCGGATAATATTTGCTTTAAACAACAACAAAACCGTATTTCAACAAAGAGATATACAAGAAGAGTTTGCTCCCTTTTTGATATCTCTCTCTCTTTTTAGCCCAACCAAGCATAACTAGCTCTCTAGTCTGTTAGTCTCTCTAGTCTGTTAAACTGTACAACGGCTGAATCTGCTGGCGCTTCATTCTATACGTTGAGTGCATAAGGCACCGGGTTCAATTCGCAGTCAAACCCGAACAAGTTTTTTTCTTTTTCACATTTGTGCTCATTTTGAGTTCAATGTTCCCGGCTTTTTCCGATTTAATGTACACAGCGGGTAGAGTCTAAATTTGTGGTTCAAAGTGACGTCCCATAGAGCAGCAATGGTTTTAGACGAACCTCGCGAGCCATCAAGACGAAGATTATGCTCTGAAAGTAAGAGTGGAGTCACAACCACGACTTGCATTTTTCTGCCTAATTACTTAATAAAAAAACACGCATAATGCAAAATACAGGGAATTTTTTAGTCGGGACATTTGGTTGCAGTCTCTTTGTCTTGTTCTTTTTCCCTCTGTCTAAAACTAAATTGTAAAAGGAGCTGGAAACAATGCGATATAGCCTGTTAAATGTGTAAAATGCGCTTAGTCTCTGGGTTAAAGAAAAATAAGAAAAAAGTGTTGGTGAAAAAAAGAGCACACAAAAGGCAACTGCCTGTTAATGGGCGCAAAAAAAGAATGGCTACCCAACCGGCAGACACATACATAGAAACAACGGAATGAACCGGCCCTGCTTTGATTCGGGATTAAAAAAAAAATGAAATTTTTATGCAAATAACATTTCATTTAGTTGGACCAAGTAAGTATTTGCTTAAAAAACGCGCAGAGCGAGCAAATATTTTATGAAAACTAAATAAAAATTAATTGAATTAAGCAGCGGGTGAGCGCCAGCGAAAAATACAAAAATGGAAAACTTTTGTGGTAAAAAAGGGCAGCATTTCGGTTCCCTTTATATAAAATCGCTACATAAACAATGAAAAACTGCAGGGATTGTAAAAGTTTTATAAGATTTAAAAGTTGTAAATGTAAATTGAGTGGCTGTTGGTTTTGTCTGTACTGAAGCAAGAAAGTTGAAAAGGGTGAGTATTCAACAAAAAATAATGGTAAGCAAATGATTTTGGGTAGCGTTGGCCAGTAAAGTAGGCTTAGGATGCCCTCTTCAAATATACGGCTATGTAGCATTTAATGAATAAGGGATAACTTCCAACGTAGTAACTACACATAATAGAACAATGGACTTGTTAACAGACTGGTAAAAACGTGGCTGCGTTAATTTCAAAATCACTCTGCCCCTAAAATTCGAAGTTTGACTTGGGTATTAGGTCAGCTTTACATGAATTCTGACTAAGCCCCTTTGACCAAGCTAAATCTCATTAAAAAACAACAAGTAAGAATGTTGCGGTCGAGTGCCCCGACAGCAAGTAATGTGGATCCTATGGCTTTCAATTCCTTTTATTTGTTTTTAAATTTTTTTAAATAAATGGGGAGGCACACTTGCATATCTTCGGTGTTTTTGCTCGAATCTTATTTTGGTTTACAGAATAGATAGAAATTGGGCCTACCTATTTATATTCAAACTTAAAAATGTAGCTCTAACACTTTTTCGCAGTTAGAAAGAGAAGAAGGAGGAATTTGCCAAATTTGAAACAAACTCAATGTGGGTACAGTATACATCTACATACATGCAAAAATTTGTGCATCTATTATAGTCTCTGAGATCGACGCGTTCATACAAACAGATAGACGGACATGGCTAAATGGACTCTGCTGTTGATGTCAAAAGTTAATCGATATCGATATTATTATATCTCTACTATGTGCCCCAAAATTTGATCAATTTAAGTTAAAAGTGGCAAAGCACTCATAAAGTGTGTAAAGTGTTGCCCACGGACATGGCTTTGTCGCAATAACGTAATGATTACGGTAGCAGTCAACCAGAAATGACGGTTGAAAATGCTCCAACCAATAAAAATAGTAAATTCATTAGTGTAACACAGAATCAGTGTAAATACCACAATCAATACAAATACCACACACCTAAGTGCAAGTACCACGTACTAATTCTAAAAGATATCGAATTATTAATAATTTGATAAACATTTTTCTTACTCTGGGTTGACTTGAACTCAGAGCCCATTAACCGACAGTGAGGCCTTTCTCATTTCACATTTCAAAACTCATTTTATAAATTGAAATTAATAAAGTTTTTTGAAAAAATTTTAAAATCGTTTGGTTAAAAAGTTCGTGGGCTTAAATATGAATGATTGTACAGGGTGCTAGGATAAATCATCATTTTGCTCTTTATTTACATTAAATCTATTATTTTTTTTACTAATAAAGTGTGATTTTTATCAGCTATCGGATATGATAAAAAAAAAAATTCATAAGATTTCATCAGAAAAATTCCACACGAATGCTGTGTGGCATGTGGCACCGTCTTGTTGAAACTACATGTTAGCCCAGTCCAGCTCTTCCATTTTGGGCAAAAATAGGTTGTAATCAGTGCACGGTAGAGCTTTCCATTTACAGTAACGTGCCTACCTTCGTCATATTTAAGGGGGAGGGGGGAAAATCTAAAACAAACTCGATCAGGGTACGGTATACACCTATGTTCATGCAAAAATTTGAGTCTCTATCTCTTATAGTCTCTGAGATCGACGCGTTCATACAGACAGATGGACAGACGGACGGATGGACAGACGGACAGACGGACATGGCTAAATCGACTCGGTAGTTGCTGATCAAGAATATATATAACTTTACTAGCAATAACCCGTCGCGCTTCGCTGCGCCTTCAACAGTATAGGACCAATGCACACCAACTTTCCATTCACATCCCACCCACTCTCCACCCAATGCCCACCAACTTTCCACCCACTTGCCACCCACATACCACCCACTTTCCACCTACATCCCATCTACATCCCACCCACATCCCTCCCAAATCCCACCCACATACCACCCACTTACCGCCGACATCCCGCCCAAATCCCACCCACATCCCACCCACATACCACCCACTTCCAAAACAATTAACCACCCACAACCCACTCACATCCCATCCACTTCCCAGTGGGCATCCCGGCGGTATTTTCAACATCGGAAAATGAAAACACAAATGAATTCTCATTTTGACCTTAAAAACCGAGTTTCAAGTCAATCGGGTGAAAAATAGTATTTTCCATGGAGAATTTTCCGGGAATTTTCCCTCACGGGGGCGGATTTTCCGACATTGAAAAATCACATTTCAAGTTATTTCGTATTCTACCCTTACAAACCGAGTTTCAAGCCAATCGGATGAAAAATATTTTATTTCATGCTGACTTTTCCGGGAATTTTCCGACCTTTGGGTAAAATTTTCCAACATCGGAAAATCACATTTAAAACTATTTCGAATTCTGTCCTTACAAACCGAATTGCAAGCCAATCGGATGAAAAATAGTTTTTTGCATGCAGAATTTTCCGGCCATTTTCCTCGTGGGCGGATTTTCCGAAATCGGGAAAACACGTGTCGAATCATTTCGCGTACTTTGCTTACAAACAAAGTTTCATGTCAATCGGATGAAAAATAAAATTTTTCCCATGCAAACTTTTCCGACGCTTTTTCGACTTTTCCGGGTGGAATTTTCCAAATTTTTTTTCTTAGTGCGCGCCTGCATAACTAAACGAAGGTCTATGCCAAACCTCAAACCTGTAGGAAAAGCCGTTTAGGCTGGGCGTTGATAATATGTCAGTCGGGCGTACAGATTTATATATTTAAAGAAGGGTCGGAAATTTTTCCTTCTCCCTGTTATATACATATTTGGTACATTTTAATACCCTTGCAAAGGGTATTATAATTTTGCCCAGAAGTTTGCAACGCATAGAAATATACATTTCCGACCCTATAAACTATATATATTCTTGATCAGGGCGACGAGCTGAGTCGATTTAGCTTTGTCCGTCCGTCTGTCTGTCCGTCTGTTTCTACGCAAACTAGTCTCTCAGTTTTAAAGCTATCGAGCTGAAACTTTGCACAGAGTCTTCTTTTTACTGCACACTGCTAATATGTCGGAACCGACCGGATCGGATGGCTATATCTTATAGCTGCCATAGGAACTATCGGTCGAAAAGTATGTTTTATTTAGAAAAATTGTTTGTTTTAATGCTGGCGTTCTTAAACTCTGATGTATTTAAACATTTGCAAGGTTATAAGAACAAAGACGAAGTTAGCTTGGCCTTCTCCTTTATAATTTTATAATAGACTTTTATGAGCCAGCGCTGTAGAAAGAACAAAAATTTTGACTATTACAGGAAGTTAGACAAAGTTCATTTCTCGTCAATTGTAAATCAATTTTTTGATGATTTTGTGATCTGTAAAATTTTGTATGGCTGTTTAAATAGTTAATTCTCTTCAAATTAATCATCAATATTGGGCTTCATATCTAATAAATATAACATTTCGGGACTAAAACTATTTGCTTCCAAATCCGTTCGTGATCTCACGCGTCTTAGCGATATCTGATAAAAATCTCCTGGGCGTGTTTCTATCGTTCGTGTTCCCATATCAATATTTTGGGCAATCTACTTTCAGGCCAATCTTCTGAAAGAACTCATTTCAAATAATTTGTTTTCGATCGATTCAATTGAAGAACAGAATGCTTCAATTCACTTATTTGCAACAATATTTCGCAGTAAAGTTTAATGTAAGAATGGGTAGATTCAAACAATGAATATTTGTTTCGCGTTGTCTCCATAGCACGCATACTAGCCTCCGTGCAGGTATCGTAACAATGCTACACTTTAGGTCTCTGGACTGCAGAACAGCGTTCATGAAACCCTCAAAACTGCACATTTCCTACCCCAGAGTCTAATTGGCCACTGTTTAAGCCTCGATTTTTTTAATTTATCCAGGTCTGTTTATTGTTTGTACAGTGGCAACTTTTCTGCTCACATTGCTATTTTGTTTACTACTTTTAATATATTTTAAGTCCAAACAATTTATTTTAATTTTTATCCAACGTGTACAAAATTATTCTTTTCGAGTAGCCGAAATAAACAACAGAATGTAATAATCTGAAGAACTTAAATTCAATTTACAATCAACAGCAGCAGCAACAGCAGCCGCGGCAAACAGTTGGTTTGATTTAAAACTTTTGTACCACAAACTTTATAGAATAAAACAAATTATGGCCAAGTCATTGCTATCTCAACAGCTTGTTACGCCAGCCAAGTGCTGCCGTTGCTGCTGCTGCTGTTGTTGCAAATGACGCCATCTTGACAGAGAGGCAGCATCAGCGACAAAGTACATATGCAAAAGTTGTCTACCTAGGGCAGACGCATTGCCAGACAAATGCGCGTCAAGTTGACTGCCTGTCTCGAGGCAAGTCATTCACATTCGTCATCAGCGTCGCAGACTCGGTCGGTTCCAGTTGCCAAGGTGCAAAGGCAGCAACACCCACACGAGGCAGGGCACACAAAGTGTGACTCTCGCAGTTGGAGTCGTTCACCGGCACACTCTGGGGGCCCAGTAGCTGTGCAGCAGCAGTATCGCACACTGGGCAAAATGCCGAAATCAAATTTTTGAAATATTGGAAAGTTCATAGTCTCAACCCTGATATTTGTTTTTCTAAAGTTTTAAGTGGTCTGTTCTTTTATATAGAAGAGGTAAAGGCTATTAAAAGGGCCAAATACGTAAGACTTTTGTAAACTTTTGGAATTTGGCTGAATTTGGTGTAATTTCTGCGGTGTACACGGTCACATTATTTCCCACCGAATGGCAAAAGAGATGGCTGAAAAGAAGAACCATTAAGTCGGCGTCTCTTGTATTAGCAGCATGGAGAATAATTTTTGCTCCATGCTAGCAGAACATCAACATTAATTTAAATTTTGCCTTCTGAAATATTGTTTGAAATAAAATAATTATCCCTAAACACACACGCCCACATCGCACACACCTTGGGATAACTGGTGACCCCGACATGATAATGATTTTATGTTACCTCTGTAGTTGAGGTATTAAGACATGGGTAACTAACTGTATTTAATATTATCTAAATGCTAACTATTCTGGTTTAGTTAAGCAGACGCGAACCCAGACGGGTTGTGGTGCTGCTGATGAATAGTGTGGCCAGATCTGCCACAGTACTCCCCCTCTTCTTCATTTTCTTGTGTATAGCTGGGATGTATAAAGAAACCTTGTGTAGTTCTTTTCATTTTTGTTTTCACCAAACCAAATTAACCGAAATAATTTTAAAGTAATCAAATTTTTGGCAGTTATGCCCACAGTACACGTCGTCCTCATGGTTGCTGTTATTAATCTAACGCAATGCACACATACGACAGCCCACGCCCACGTCATACACTCTGAGAGGCAGTTGCTTGCAGTGCTGCTGTGGCCCATTAGTGGCGCGTATTTTGGTAGCTCCTGCTCATGCTGCGGCAAATGAGTCTTCTGGCCAAATGGGTCTACGGCCAATAAATCGAGGCAAGCTAAAGAAAAAACTAACTTTGGGCGTGCTTAAATTGCCGTTTAAGCATTTTTTATGAGCATAATTTATCAAAGTTACGTTAATAATTTTTTCTTCACAAAAAAATAAACAAAAAAAATAGAGAGAGAGAGATACACAGAGGTAGCCTGACTTGCTGGCGGGTTTTGTGTGTGTGGGTTGCTGGTGACATAAAAAACATAAAGTATTGCAATTTAATTTGCATAAATTGAGCAAGCAAAGCAGTTGACTGTGCTGCTGCTGCTGCCCCCTTTTGCCGCAACTTGTCCAAGTTCTCTATGACACAAAAATTCCACTTCTAACACTGCAGGCACTGACAACAACAGCATTTCAGGGCACAACAAAAAGGGTTTCGGGGCAATTTTGTGCCGTGCTCATTTTGCTGGCATTAAATTTTTGCATAGCATCATTTGAAGCATTATGCTAAAATATGCCCTCAGTGCTCCCCTAAAAAACATTTCACAAGAATTTCTCTCTTTTACCCCAGAGCCAAGCTTCTGTGAGAAAATTCATTATTAAAAATTTTGTTTGCTTGTGTCGAGTGCAGAGCACTGATAAGCAAAAAACTACCAGGCAAAGGAGTTTAAATGGGGAGTCGTCCTTACACAAAACTCCAGTGGAAACATTGCAATCAAGCTCATTTCACTATTGCCAGATTTATGTTTATTACATTGCCTCAGCTTAAGCATACTTTTTCACCCAACTTATCTGCATAATTTCTAAGCGGCTTACAAATCTAACAAACACGCAAGCCAACTGGAAACTCAGCTAAACCTAAAGATTGGTTGCGGTGAGCTTTCCTAAGGCTAAAAGCTGAATGCAAATGGAAAAAGGTTTACCCAATGGATAAGAGGAATTGTCAGTTTTTGTGGGCATTGAAAGCAACGAAGTAAGTAACAACAGGCAACAGCCAACCAATTTGTATACCAGCTCAAGATTTTTTAAATTTTAAAAGGGACTCTGGTCACACTGGATCGAGCGAGATAAAAGAAAAAGACGCAATCATCTTAATTTTAAGCTGGGCCGGCCAGCCCATAGCCACCGGTGAACGAATTCACTCGTGTTTTTCACACAGACTAGAGGGGAACTTATGAACGTTTGAATCGGTAAGTACAGGAGGCACAAAAATCAACTAAAGAACGACCCTGAGATTAAGTGATGTTAATGCGACAGTCACCAAAGGTGGTAAGAGCGAGAGGAACTAAGAAGCTAACTTATTTCTAAACAAAACAGACTTTCCCAGCCATAGCCCCTAGGTTATCAACACCGAATGCTTGCCAAAGTCAGGCATCACTTTTGTGTCAGAGAGAGACAGTTACATTTCCTGTCCTCTCTTCTTGGGGAACCCTCAAGTAACAGCTATCGACTGCGCAAATGCTCAGGCTATATTTTCCACTCTGTGATGCAATTGTACAAATCAGGACAAAAATATATATAATATTATTAAGAATAAATGTTTACAATTAAAATGTTTTATGTTTATGTTAATGAATAAAGGAAAATAATATTAAATACTTCTTCCTTTACGATTTCATAGGCTAGAAACTTCTTACACTCTGTACCGGGGCTGCAAATCTCTTAAAAATCGACAGGGGTTCACTCCGGGGTTCGAACCCGCGATTTTTTTTTTCGGGTTCGCTGAACCTAGGTTCGGGTTCGAACCTAGGTTCAAAAACAGTTTTGTTCAGAAAACATATACGTAAAACAAACAAAAGTTTAGAGCCAGTTCTGTCATGAGGTTTCTCCTGCCAGCTCATTGAAATCAGGCGCAGACTGCTGAAGATTGAATTGGTATTCATGAAATAGCTATACAGTCAACCAGCCTCCTTTGTGGAGTTGTGCGTGTCTTGTTTTAGAAAAGTTATGGGCAAAAAACATAAATTAAAGACCTAGAGCCTGCTACGATTTATAATCAAAAAGGTCACTAAAACAATCACTTTGTTTCTTTCGAATATTATAAAATAAAGCAAAATGTTTCTTTGCAATCTGTTTTTATTCCAAGGCTTAAAAATTGTGTAAAATGGTAAACTTGTTATTTAAGGCAGCTTGAAAAAATGTAATTGAAGTTCTATTATAGAACATCTTTTTTGAACCGAACCCTTTTTAAAAATTTTGCTGCAGTTCAGGTTCGGGTTCGGGAAGAAAACATTGTTCTGCTCTGGTTCAGGTTTCGTTCGGACTTGAGAAAAGTTCCTGAGTCTCCGACTCCGGAGCGGTCCAACTTCGAACCGGTTTACAGACCTGCTCTGTACAGAAAGAACGTTTGTAACTTTGAATAACTCGCTTAATTCAGAAGATAGTGATCTCAAATTTCAAACTTTCATTTATATTCGTAATATCTATAAGCCCTTAAATTTTTATTAAAATAATGAATTAATAAATAGCTCAGTTAAAAATATGTTGAATACTTTTCAGGTAGATCAAAGTATATTTAAGAAATTTTCCACGCAATTTGAAAAAAACGAGAGCGTGAGTTAAAGTCGGCTCTAACCGACTTCGATATACCCATTACTCATGAAAAGAAATGTTGAACAGCATTCCTGCGTTTTTGAGGGGTGAACATCAGAAAAGTATGCAACGTTTTTTAACTCCGCTATTTATTATCCTATTTTGATGAAAATTTCAGGGATTATAGTTATTGGTTGTATAATAGTGCGTTTCTACTGCAGCCGAGTTAGAGTTCGCGTCCATTTATCGAAGAACGCGCGTCCAACTCCATACAAAAAAAATTTCAGTTGTTGACCGAGGGTGAGGGGGTAGTGAAAAAAGTCGAGTCCACTTTGGACGCTGGTTCTGCCAACTCATTTTTTCATATTTATACTATGAATATCGATAGATATTGATATCGATAAGACTTTTGAAAACAAAATCAGCTGTCACAATAATTGGCGGTAAAGAAATGAAAGGTAAGATGTTTTTATTTTGTTGATTTATTTATATTATAAAGGCGTTCCCTTTACGTTAAAAAAGATGATAGACGCGACGTTGTTCCTTCTGGATTTATGGGAGGAGAACATCAACGGGCTTCGTGGGCCCAACCTAATCAAAAAGTACACGTACAGATACAATTTCAAACAAATTGTGCAATGTGTTATTAATTGATAATGTCCATTGTAGAAAGGAGCAAAACTAAATTGGGCCATCTGGCGGAGCATCACCAAATTGGGAGCATTACTCCAGAACATGTTGAATATGTTGAATACTTTTCAGGCCTTGTCCAGTGGGATTGCAAGCCGAAAAGGAGTATCTTGCTTTGCCAGCCCAGGCGAAGTTGGACTTACATCTGAAATGATTGCCTCTCCACACGAAAACATTCTTTAAACGCAACCATATCGACTCTAAGAAATAAATAAATAATTTATAACTTTATTTTAATATTTAATTAGTAAATGACCTGTAACTTGCAAGCGCCCAAGTGCTACGTGGGTGGGACTCTTCTCGCACGCAACGCTAGCCATAGCACACTCGTTCAATACTTGCAAAACATTTTGATTTAACTGCATAAGCTGCATTTGTTGCTTTTCAATTGCATTTAGCAAAATATTGTAACTCAAATTCATTTTGATTGATGCCCAAAGGTAAACAAACAGACCAGATCAGCTGTTGTGGACTCGGAAGTGGACACCGAACGCAGTGGAAACGCCTTTTGGAATTTATCGAAAAATCGTGGAATCGATGACCGAACACGCGTTAGTGGAAATCGGCTATAAATTTAAGTTTTAAATTTGATTTCTTTATCTTAAAAAATGTGGGAGTTATTCAAAAAATTTTATTGTGGTGGGGGAGTGTAAAAAATTTGAAACAAACTTGACCGCGTGCAGACAATATGATATGTATAGTCTACGTGTCAAGTTTGGTGGCTGGATGTCAGGTTTTAGTGGTGATTCCCTCTGCCTGTTACATTGCACGACTTTAATATATTTTCTCCCACATTTAGATAAATGCTATGTAAACTTAAGATATTTTTGGTAGTTAAGTAATCATCAGTATTTATCGATATACCAAGGATTGGTAAAGATCAGATAATAAATAGTCAAATTATAAGCTGCTTCGGCACCAAAATACAAACATATAAGCGGGTCCCTATGCAACAGATCTGCGCCATCGACGCACCGACAGTATACGAGCTTATACTACTTCGCCAAAATCAGCATATGTGTCGGCCCCTGATATAAGTATGCACTTTTACAGGTACAGAGTTAGAGTGTTCACCAGCCCGCGTAAAAACGTAATTGTGTAAATTTACGCGACAGAGCTATTGAGCGCCCCTAGAAACTTTACCCTTATAATTTACCCTTTAATTTTTCTGTCACTTGTGAGTCAAGGTTTAATACGTAAATGTACGCAAATCAGGCTAAATACGAGCATGCAGAAATATAAATACACAAAAATCTTTAGATATGGACCATGATACTGTCGATAAAGTAAAGGACGACCTTATGGAGGATCTTACTGCAATTGCATGCTGTCGGCGAGGAACCAAGTTCTGTGTGCCCAAATCAGTCTACAGGCGAACCAATATGCTACCATTTTGCAATGTCCAATAAGTAGACTGCATTTCGAGCCCAAATGGAACTTGTGTTAGAGGTAGCATTTTTCTGTTTGGAGTAGTTTGGAGAAGCTGCATTAATAAGGAACACTGCAACTATTGACTATGTTTACAGAAGGTGATGATGGCTCTGTAGGTGTTGTTACAGACGGAGTGTTCGGAGCTATTTTGAGGAAGATGTCTTAATTTATTTACTGTGAAATAATTTAATTTAATATGTTTGACATCCTTGCACTAAGGGGAAGTCACAAAAAAAGTTCTAATGAGGGCTCTTATTTTTGCTTAACTACTAAGATTAAACTTTTGGAGTTTACGCGTTTTGATTTACGCTTTTTCGAGGGCTGGTGAATACACTAAGTATATTATAGTTGGGCTTTACCGAATTTCTTACCTGTTTTATATAATTTGGAAGATTTAGCCCGGGCTACAAACGCAATCAATGTTTTTGGGTTAGAAAAAAATTTACCAATGGTTATTGCTCGTAAATTTTTTTCGAAGGGTTTGGTTCAAACCTTGCTTCTGCAAATATTTATACCCATTTATATATACAAAATATTTGTTTTTCTTAAATATTTTGTGGTCTGTTCTTTTATACTGCATAAATCCTGGTAGAAGCTTTTAATCGTGTCCTATAATCATCATATAATAATCGTGCCAAGAATCAAATAATACAGTATTTTCGTGACAATTTCGAGTCTTTGTCGCACAATATTGAACAGGAAACAACTTTGCTGGAATTTTGTTGAAGTTAATTTCCGCATTTTGGTTTGTTTGAATATTCGGTTCCAAGTTAAAAACAAATACTTTTAAGTTCAGTTTTAAACTGGTTCCTTTTATCCGTTAGCAGCCTTGTCTGAAACAAATATATTTTTCTTTATTTGCAATAAGTAAACACAACCGATTTATTTAGCTTGAAACTTCGAAAAAATTATTGTTCTTATATTAAATTTTTTTTTACAAAGTTTTGATTGACTTCAATTTTCTTTTTGAATTCCGTCAATATTTTTTCTTTTTTTGTTATATATATTTGTCTTGATTTTTTCTACAGCTTGACAAAACCAATTTCAACAACTAAAATTGGCTTGCCTTTCAAATGAACTAGGATGTCAGGCTGGTTACTTTCCAATTTTGCACTTTTCACCAAAACTACCATTCTATTTATGCATTATCTAGATAATCTTTGTGGTCGAATCACTTCAATTTTTAAAGCTTCAGTTATAGTCTCGCTCACGCAGAAAACTAAATAGCTACAAATCGTTGGCAAAGGCTTTGCAACTATTCAGTTATCACCTTGACAGCATCTTAATTAAAATCATGTCAGATTTATCAGTTGAACTGCCTAACAAGCACTTGGCTGTACAATGCAAATAAGAGCTCTAATTGCACTGTTGCTCATACGATTCATAGAAGAAGAACACATGTTTGCTTTTCTAGTTGGATTAGATGACCTTCTCCCCTTCTACCTGGCTCTAAGTAAATCTGTTTTATTAGTCGATGGCGCAGGTGTTTTAACCTTTTTGGAAACTTTGCCAAAGGCAAATATTCCTCGTTCAGCTGTTCTGCTGAAACTTGAATTGCACTGCAAATTGTGAACTGCATTGCAGAGGGGTTAGTTTTCAAATGGGTTGATGGGTTGTTGCTCCCTTGTTCGTTATGCGGTCTGTTCAATTTTGGCAGTGTTTGCCACAAAAGTTCAATACCCTCAGCACATACACGCACGCACACACTCACACAGACACACATATATATTGCAGGAGTTAACCAAAACCTATCCTAATAAATTTGAGCTTGATGCGTTTTCATGATGTTACCTGACTCGACTGCCATCCTGGCCTACCCTGCCCTCATATCCTGCATTATAATGAAATGCCAAGCACACTCACACACACACACACATACATACCCCAGATGTCAGTTAAGTTTATTGCATTGCGACATTTGAGCTTCAACACTCGACGTCTGAAGTCTGTTACGTTGCGGCTGCTGCTCCTGCTGCTGATGTTGCTGCGGTTGCTGCCTGCCCCCTTTTAAATAATTCCTGCCCTATTTATTCACTGCGTCGGCAAGCAAATAACAATGGTCCTTATGTATTATATAACTTTCCACCAGCTCACATATAGGTACACCGAGAAAAAACAGCTTCCTGAGTTTCAGTATAGTCGGGATGGAAATTCTACTTTAAAGTTTTAAGTATTTTAGGTTCTTGGGTGCAATATAAGGTAGGCAAGTCCATCCAAATTTTGTAATTCAAATAGAACCCCCTCCTTCTTACCTTCCTTCTTTCATTTCTTCTTTTCTTCCTTCCTTCCTTCATTTCTTCTTTTCTTCCTTCCTTCTTTCCTTCCTTCTTTCCTTCCTTCCTTTTTCCTTCCTTCTTTCCTTCCTTCCTTCCTTCTTTCTTTCCTTCCTTCTTTCCTTCCTTCCTTCTTTCCTTCCTTCTTTCTTTCCTTCCTTCTTTCCTTCCTTCTTTCCTTCCTTCTTTCCTTCCTTTTTTCCTTCCTTCTTTTCTTCCTTCTTTCCTTCCTTCTTTCCTTCCTTCTTTTCTTTCCTTCCTTCTTTCCTTCCTTCTTTCCTTCCTTCTTTTCCTTCCTTCTTTCCTTCCTTCTTTCCTTCCTCCTTTCCTTCCTTCTTTCTTTTCTTTCTTTCTTCTTTCTTTCCTTCCTTCTTTCCTTCTTCTTCCTTCCTTCTTTCCTTCCTTCTTTCCTTCCTTCTTTCCTCATCCTTCCTTCCTTCCTTCTTCCTTCTTCCTTCTTCCTTCTTCCCTTCTTCCTTCCTTCTTTCCTTCCTTCTTTCCTTCCTTCCTTCCTTCCTTCCTTCTTCTTCCTTCTTTCCTTCCTTCTTTCCTTCCTTCTTTCCTTCCTTCTTTCCTTCCTTCTTTCTTCCTTCTTTTTCTTCCTTCTTTCCTTCCTCTTTCCTTCCTTCCTTCCTTTTCTTCCTTTTTTTCCTTTCCTTCCTTCCTTCTCTTTCTTTCTTTTTCCCTTCCTTCTTCCTTCCTTCTTTCCTTCCTTCTTTCTTCCTTCCTTCTTCCTTTCCTTCTTTCTTTTTCCCTTCCTTTCTTTCCTTCTTCTTCCTTCCTTCCTTCTACCTCCTTCATTTCTTTTCTTTCCTCCCTCACTCATTCCATTCTTCCTTAATTCCTTCCTTCCCATCTCTTTTCATCCTTCATTTTAAAACAAATACTTAAAGTTTTAATAAAATCGTATTTAAATTGAGAATTCTGTACTTGAATTGATAAGTGTTTTTTTTTCTAAGTGCATGTACATGTGTGTATTGAATATGTGCCTGTGTGTGTGCGTACCCCTGGAATCCTTATGAATCCATTTGCCTGCACATATACAACATTTTTTGTGCCTCCTGCGTTGTTTAACTCAATAAGCAAGGGCAGACGCCCCCCTTCACGCAGAACAGAACCATCTGTCATAGATACTGTCAGTTTTTATTGATTTTTCGCCATACCAGCAACGATAATGTAGCCAATTGGCAACAATAGAGTTGTCATCGTTCTCGTCCTCGTCTGGATTCCTACCTGACTATTTGCATTCAACTTGTAAATAATACGAAATGCAAATACCAAATGCATTGACTGACAGGGGACGCTTAGAGATGGAGAGAAGCCAAACCACTTTCAACGCATTAACGTCACTTTAGCATTACACACACACACACACACTGGGGAGTAGGAGCCCAGGCGTCGTATACGTAACTTGGCTAGGCAGCTCCGTTTCAAGGCAAACAATAGCTAATAGTGCTAAAACTTACTCCCGCAACACAAACACACGCACACACAAACAAACACTCAAAGTTGCCTTTGTCAATATTTGCCACAGTCAACGGCAACTTTAGCTAACAACAAACCGAAACAAAAACAACATTAGCTACCAGCCGACAAGCAACATGTTGTACAACATATTGAACAAATGCATTTCAATAAGCCAACCTCAGCCTAACGTTTGCCATCATCGAGAGCAACCGCCAGCCACGAACAACAACAATCAGCACAACAACCGCAAAACGCCTGACAGAGGCAGGCTCACCGACCGAGTAGAACCTGAAAGGGGTGGCTGGAGGAAGGGAGTAAGGTTGGTGGCCCCACCATACATTCTACATATGGGTGTGGAGCCAAGATTGAAGCTAAACCTAGGACTTCCACTTGCGTGCGCGCTGCACGCTTCAGCTTCAATTGTTTGCATTAAAATTGCACTTCGGCTTCGACAACTGCTACAACAACAACCACAACAACTGGCAGCTGGATGGGACCACAAAAACCCAACCGTAGCTAAAATAGCATAGCAAAAATTGTTTGATAATATGAAAAGAAGCGAACAAAATGAGCGGAGCGAAGCTGAAGCTGAAGGCAAAAGATTGCGGTTGCTTTTGCCAGTTTCAATTCCTGTTGCTGCTTTTAGGTAAATATGCAAATAAAAATAACAACAAGACGAGAAGTTGGCAGCACAACAAGAGCAGGAGCAGCAATCAAAACAACCAGGGAAACGACCAGTCAAGTCGGCGTGACATGATGAGTAAATGATATAACAACAACAACAAAATAGAATTTTAACTTACCCCTTCGGGAGCAACAGCAGCATCAACAAGAAAATTTGCTTAGTTGTGTAAACCAGAATTATGACGTTGAAGGGATAATGGTGAGTAGGGGGTACGTGAAATAATATCAATAAGAGTTTTGAGTCAAGACAAGGATTAGCTTTATGGTACAAGACTTCTGTAAGCATCCTTAAAAGATGGTTCACAGCAGCAAAAAAAATCGGAAGAAGAGGACTCGGGCAACTTTAAAATTCCCAATTCGTAGGACTGATGGCACTTGTACAGAATCAACTTAGGATAGAGCTGAGAATCTGGCGGATAGATTTTACTACCTCAATCCTGAATCCCGCCTAAGGCGAGACGAACGTGTCCTTGACACTTCTAAATTACTCGAACTATGAGTTACTTCAATCACTCTTTTGCAGTTGCAAGAACAGATCAGAGAACTCAAGTCCAAAAATAGAGGGAAGCTAACTTCGACTCGACCGAAGTTTATATACCCTAGGAGCATGATAAATGCCTGCCATTTTTGTGGCAGCTATACGATATATTCATCCGATTGTGACCAAAATGTCCAACATTTTATTGAAACACATAATATTCCTAACTGGAAAGTGTAAAGACGCTACCATTGAAAGAAAAATAGTTTTTCTCACTAGAACTACTTTTTCGACCGATCGTATCTATGGCAGCTATGTGCTATAGTCTTTTGATTTGGATCCAACTTGACAGAATTGCGTGGTAGCATATAATATTGAGCAGTAACAATTTTGGGAGCGATAGCATAGTTTTTCTTACTAAGAATATTTTTCAGACCTATATTTTGTATGGGTCTATAGTTGTCCGATGTTCAAGATCTTGGTGGAGTTATGTGAAAGCAGAGAAAACTTATAAATACAAGGTTTGTGAGCGATTGCCTTGAGAACAAAAAAGTTTATTTCATTAAAACTACTTTTGCAACCGATCGTTCCTATGACAGTTATATGGTATAGTAACCCGATCCGGACGGTTCCGACAAATGTGCAGCGTATTTATACCAAAAGACTCCGTGCAGAGTTTGATTGGCTTCAAAACTGATGGAGGAGATAGCATAGAAACAGACGGATAGACGGACAGACGGACGGACGGATAGACGGACATTGCTATATCAACTCAGCTCGTCATGCTGATCAAGAATAAATATACTTTATGTGGTCGGAGATGCGTCCTTCTGTGCGTCACAAACGTCCGGACAATTTTAGTAAACTCTATCCAAGGGTATAAAAATTAGGTCACTGTTAAGTCACTGTCAAGTCACTGTCAAGTCTCTGTCAAGGCACTGTAAAGTCACTGTCAAGCATAGATCGTAAATAACTGTCAACCTTATTTCAAGTTCGCTTTGCTCACGTCACTGACCGAAAAACAAAAAAAAACGGGCTCGGGATTCCCTCAACCGAGTTTGTTCTGTTATCTTGCTCACTCTTAAGCGGCGGTGGTTGAACACACAGCACTGATCGTACTGAGAGCAACCCTATACCAGGCCCAATTGGTAACAATAAAAATGCTAGTTGAAAAGGTAGCAGACTCAAGAGAGCGCCAGATTTTAGCATAAGCAGAGAGCCAGTCAGTGTCAGAGAGAACGAAAGAGCGCATATAGTTTGACGCAACATGTTGTCCGACCAAGTATAACCTCTAAGATGCCGAACGCCCATACAATGGTTTTGCAATATTCTTTTTTTTTTCCACAAAGTTGAGAGCGTAAAAATCAAAAATAGATATTGCGCTCTAAAACGCGGCTGGCTTAGAGCGCTCTCTCTCTCTGGCTTCTGGAACAAAATTTCAAGGGCGCACATTCAAAGCCGGGGGGAAAAAATTGTGCAAAAAATCGTATGGCGTTACTCATCTTCATATTCTAATGTCTTTGCTAAAACCCAGCAAACAATTTCATATGAATATACCCGTTTTGTAAGCGTTTAAAGATAAGCAAAATGCTTATAAAACGCTCCTGTGACATGTATAAAACGCATCAATGTGAGCGCATCAATGTGAGCGTTTTATAATCGAAACGCACCCATCAAGACGATTGTAAAACGAGTTTTATAATTCATTTTTATACGCTTTCCACAAGCTTTGTAAATATGGTTATAAATCAGGTATTGTTAGTGAAATAATTAAACTGTTTAAAACGTTTATTTTGTCTGTAATCTGTATTGATAATTTTATTATTTAGTGCTAAAATTTTATTAAATTAGCGTTATACCCACTTTTAAGGGAAATATAAAGTCATCTTCATTAGTACGGAAAGGTCTTAATGCTTGAATTTTGCCAAAAAGACCGACACAGACCTGAGAGGAAAAAAATTAAACAATGTGCGTTTCTGTGTGCGTTTTCTCCTCTCACAACCAAAAAGAGACAGAGATCTTAGTTAAAGGTTGTTTCGGTACCTCTATTGAATGCGGTCGCACAAAAGCGGTCGTTTTCTGACACAGGCAAACGGGGGACTGATTTTGGCGACCTCTGCTGTTAAGTCACTGTTAAGTCACTGTTAAATCATTTTTAAGTCTCTGTTTAAGCACTGTTGAGTTATTGCTAAGTTACTGTTACGTCACTGTTAAGTTATTGTTAAGTTACTGTTAAGTCACTGTTAGGTCACTGTTAAGACACTGTTCAGTCACTGTTAAGTTACTGTTACGTTACTGTTGTCACTGTTAATTCACTGTTAAGTCAAACAAAACTTCATCTTTTTGACGCTTTGACAAAAACAGCTTTTGATTTAAATAACAGGCTTGTCATTTCAAGAAATAAATTTTCATTTCTTTGGTGGAAATACTACTAACAATTTCTTAATTGATTACAAAATTCAGAAAAATTCACTTTATGTATGTACATTTAAATGCCGTACGAGTGAGTAAATTTGGTAATTACTTTTCATTCCACCGAACAACATACAATACTTTTCAAAAGGAAACATTTTTCGTGTTGGTGTTGCAAGGCCAACGTCTTGCCTGTATTTAAACTATAAATACAGCACTTGAGGTTCTTCTTCTGACTTTCAATGAGGATTTTTCGGATTTCGTTTAAATTCCCAGCTCTTTACCCATTTTGAATGTTAACAAAAGTCCAGCAATTGTCAGCTGTGTTTACATAATCGATTGCAATTCTCTGTTATTCCTTTCAACAATAATGTTGCATTTAATTTATCACAAACTTTATTTGAAATTCCCTTGTGCCATCTTCATCAAAAACTTTAATTCTTCAGCTAAGACATTTTGTTGCTTTCGTTTATCATCATATGAAATATGTATGTAGTTGTGCATATTTTACAAACATTTTTATATGTTGTTATTGTTGTTGTTGTTACAACCATTGAATATCCTTCAAGTGTCATTTATCTTGCTCAACTTTCAACTCTGGGAAACTGCATTGGCATTTGATTTCTTTCAAGTCTCTTGGCTTGACTTTCTCCTCCTTCAATGGC
This sequence comes from Lordiphosa stackelbergi, assembly GCA_018904235.1. Classification (NCBI taxonomy): domain Eukaryota; kingdom Metazoa; phylum Arthropoda; class Insecta; order Diptera; family Drosophilidae; genus Lordiphosa; species Lordiphosa stackelbergi. Next base: position 42,440 of record JAEIFU010002178.1, read on the forward strand.
AGCAAGCGGAAACATCTTGTGCATCATAAGGCTCCAAGGAAGTCAATGTATACCATTTTTAAGCGCATCATAGAGCTTGACAGAAAACTTTTGGTCATGGCAACTTCCCATTTCCGGCGTCAAACTGTTGGTGCTCGATGTCTGAACCGCATCTCCCAGAGGAAGGAAAGAACGAGACAGAACTTTGCTAACTGCTGGGGAAATAATGAAAGTTTCTCCCTTTAGCCTTGGGTAGTGTTAACGTTTTTCGCATTCATGTTCGCTGCAATGTAATCCAATCAAACTCTATTATTATAATGCTGTCAACTGAAGCGCAAGCGAAATCTGCAGGCAGACACAGAGACAAAGAGATAACGGGAATGGGGAGTAGCTAGCTAAAGAAAATATTGCGTTACAGTGTAAATAGAATTTCAGATGCACCCCCTTGTGCTGTTGCCAACCACCGAGAAACTGGTGTAAGTGGCTAAACAAAACAGCCAAACATAAGACTTTAAACAATTTAAACAAAAGCAACATGAATGACACACGCTTACCATGTCGATGTGGACCATGGCCTACGACAACGTAAGTTTCATTGTGCCTATAAAACGATATGCGAGTATGTGTGTGTGTGTGTGTGCTGGTGGTCGTCTGTCAATTTAATGTCTGCTGCCCCGGCGACGACGTCATCATCATCATCAGCGACAATGCGCCGCCGCTGCCTTTCGCCATTGCAACTCCATTATATCCTACGCAAGCCGTGTATGTGAGTGTGTGTGTGCATTTACAACTGTCTCACTCTGGCCCTTACACTTTTGGCATTTTCTCCTTTTCTCTTAGTGATTTACGTTGCTTTGAAGCATGACGTCAAGTTGTACATATATATTTCGAGGCAACAGCAACAACAAGAGCAAAAATACTTAACAAATAACCCAAGAGCAAGCCTTAGTGGATACATTTGGGTGTGCGTGTGTATGTGCGTGTGGGAGGAGTGAATTGTATTAGCAGCGTGAGCTTCGTTTTACAATAGCCGCCATTAAAGAGAGCCCCAAGCAACGCTGACAATGCGTCTACTACAGTGTACGCTGCTTTTTGGCAGTTCTTTATTATGGCTTCGTCCTTTTGGTGACTGGCGAAGAGAAAGAGTGTTTTCTACTTAAAGTACATACAAACATATATTGGCCTTATCGGGTTTTGATGGGCGTTGTTGACGTTTAAGGTGTGGTAAGTAGTTCCTTCAATGATATTGAGGTACGTGCATCCACCAACTGTACATAGGGACAGTCACTCAATCTGGGGTGGGCCATGATACAACTATCTCTGCTCAGCTTGCAAATGTTAAAAATGCAGTATGCACAAGCTTTCAGAAAAAGCTCTCAGCTTGCAATGCTAGGCTGCTACTAGGCCATACCTTGTTTAGCAGTAGAAAACTAAAACCTGATGTCGAATATAGTGCCTTGTGCCTTATTGGAAAAGGCCGCAAATTACTCAATCGTGATCAGATTTGCATAAGGTCAAAATAATATTCCAAGAAATTGGCTTTGAATCTTTTCAGATGATCCTAGACATTTAGAACGTCAGAACACATATAGTATAGTCTCCATTTTGAATACTTTCAATCGACTTTAAACATTGTCTTATGATGTCGAAAATACAAGGGTATAAAAAGCAATAACTAAAAATGTTAGTCGGAGCCCGTCACAATATTGGCTACATATCAGCAATTAAACAAATCAAGCCAGCATTTTCAGGGAAAAATGTAAAAGCAAAGTTAAAATTCGCTAAGCAACACAAAACTTGGACCACGGGGGATTGAAAACGTGAGATCTTGTCTGACGGATCATAATTTAATTTTCTGCAGCAAGTCTGAGGAAGCAAAGCGTTAAGCAAACCGTAAAGCATGGTGGAGGACATCGAGGGTGACACAGAAATCTCTAGAGATTTCTTCAACGGTTGATTTGTAATTCTCTGGAAAAAACCCGTCAGTGCCACAGAACTTCGAGAGATTAAAGTTTCATTTCCTAAAACAGGGACGAACAGCGATGGTCACTAGATCCCTCCAGGGGGCGAAGACACTTCGCTAATTACACATTTACACACGAAGAAAAAAACCTTTCAGTCGCTGGCTAGCCTTTGACAAAGACCATCTAATATCTAGACAGCACGTTTCGCTCGGTCGAACCAAGTTCAGTTTCAGACTGCAACCAAACTCATACCGTCTGACCCCTGTCTCACTCCCACCCATCAGCTAGCTTTGGCGCAAACAAAATACAACCGCTACAGAGCAAGACAGGGCGAGGATCGAACCTGAGCCCCGTAGCAGTGCAGCTGACAGCGGAGAGGGACAGAGCAAACGTTCTGCCTAGATGTTAAATGGTCTTTGCGTTTGATGCTGTCAGGTCGAAACATACTTATATACAGTACAGTCTCACTTTTTGTCCTCGCTCTCGTTGGCCAACGCAGAAATAAACTCTTGCAAAGACGCATATGCTCTGCTGACAGATATGGAAAGAGAGAGAGAGAGAGAGTAATGCTCTGGCATTGCTCTCAATGGTATATTCAACCCTGAGTTTTGTTCGATGAATACATATGAACATAAACGTTGGATCAAAAGATCTCTGGTTCAACCGCTCTATGCGATTGAAGTATGATCTGAATATATTCAACGATGAGTTTTGTGGATTGATTAAATTTGAGTAAGAATTTTAGTGTGTGAGGCAATTAAGAAAAAAGTAGTTTTTGCAGTTCTCTGGTTCGACTCGAAATTTCACAAATGGTTAATGTTCGGAAATCTTATGTTTACTGTTTTTTGATGAAGTCTTTGGTTAGAACCCAGTTTTGGCTCAAGTTTTACGTAAATTTTATATATTCAGAATTTCTGTATCTTTCTTTACTTTTAACCAGACAAAACGAAGATTTACGCCCGATCAAGTGAGACTTAAGACAGCGAAATAGCATTAATTTGCTTACATTGATAAGCTGTCAAAATCTTTGAAATGTTTGATAAAAACGGTTCTCTTTAGTGCCATCAAAGACTCTAATGCTGTCAGTAATCGCTATATTATTTGAAACACTTTGCGAAGCGCCAAAATCGCGGAGATGGCTTTCCTGACATTCTATCGGTTTCGATTTTATTACTAATTTCTATAAATTATATTCAAAATCGATTGAACTTTCGTAACGAATTCGAGTCTTTATCGCACAATATTGAACAGATGACAACAAATTGTCAAATTTTCAATATATATTTAAATTTTTGAACCGAACTGAAAAAATGGGTTCGGAACAGGTTCGGGCTCAGCAATATTCTAAACTTGGGTTTAGTTTAAGGTTCGGTTTACAGTTAAGAAATAGTCGGATTTCCGGGTTCAAAACCGGTTCGGCTTTTAAACGGTTTGCAGCTCTGAAATTATGTCATACTCTCAAATTAAAAATTGTGTTGGCGCCAGTCATGAAGTCATTAAGATGGTGACACCATCGATAGATAGCGTCCCCTGAGGTAGTTGGTTTTAAGTTATATGAAAGCTCATTTTCCCAATTATTTTTGAAAAATGTGCCTACCCCAAAGCCGAGCCGATATATCTTTTCAATAAGACGAAAATCTAAAATAAAAATCGAAAAATTGTGCAGGAGTTGAAGGGTAAGCAACAATTTAAATTATATGAGCAAAGTCACAACCTCAATTCAGTTGAAAACATTTGCTCAATCGTGAAAAAACTTCATGGACAGTTCACCTAAAGTGAAAGATTGGCAACAAATTCCTTAAAAAAATAATTCCAATTTTGGTAGAAAGTATGCCAAACTTTATAAAAGCAGTCGTTATAAAAGTCTTTGGACAAAATATTAAAAATTAACCACGGCAATCAAATTATGTTTAGTTTCGCTATATATAAGATTTGGAGTTGATCCTAGATGATTTTCGTTTGCTGAGCAAGAATCTATTTTCGGAAATGGTTCATCACATCTGCAACCCATTCTTTCGATTTGACTTTCTTTGATGTTATCGGAAAGCACTACTTAACTTTGCAATGAACTATCCCAAACAGTTATACGAATAATTTTTGTACGTATCTCAGTAAAACTGATATATGTGCAATAACGGTACTTTGGTTTTGAGTATACACTTTCTATCACTTCTCTTCACGTCCCAGCGGCGCAGAGCTCAACGTGTTCTGTCGAAAATATGCATTACGACTGTTGAAAATGTAAGGCACTACAATCGCTGATTTTCGTTAGAGAGATAGTAATCGAAAACAAACAGACTGCGAACATTCTGCATTACAATTTTAAAAATAATGTACGGATTCGTAATGGGAAGTTCGGCTCTGGCTTACATCCTTAATACGTAGTAATGCAGTTTGTCGGCAGCCCGTTTACAAAGCGGCCATGCACATGGCAAAGTAATGCAGATTGTAAGGGAGTATTTCCTTCATACTGATGTCAAAGTAACGCAGGAGTAATCCATTTTGTAATGGCAATTTGCGCCGCTGGGGTAGCTTTGCCAAGTGTTCTCTTTTAATTACCTCCTAGTCTGTGGTACAGTTATATGAATCAAGGTTGCCATTCGTCTTTCTCATTGAAAATTATTAAATGTGCGAATTGGAATATTTGCCTTTGAAGAGCAATAAAGTCAACATAAATGGCAATTACAAAATATCGAAGAGGTGTGTAAGCAATAATTAAGTCGAAGCTAAGTTTACCAATATGTCAACAACGCATACAGCAAATTTGCCGAAAAGAGTTGCATCTTCAGTATGAGTCCTAAACTGCTCCTCAAGCAACATCATAAAAATGTGCGAATGGCCTTTTAGGAAAAGTACAAGATTTGGGATGAAGAATTCGAATCCGTCATATTTAGTGATGAAAAATGTATAATCTAGACGGCCCAAATGGACATCACAAATATGGGAGATATAAGCGACATCCCCGACCGATGTGGTACAAGCGCAACCATGGTGATGAATCTCACTTGGTATAGGCTGCCTTTAGTGCTAAAGGCAAGTTGGTAATTCGTTTCGGGCTTGGCCGTATCAATGCTCATATATATGAAGAGGTGCTGGAAAGTAAACTTATCACAATCGTGGATTTGTGAAGCTGTGTGATAATATTTTTTGAGTGATTTACAATACTTGGCTAATTTAATGCCCCGCCAAATGCAGTTACTGGAAACGATAAAGCACAACCCTATTTTGTATTAATGATGTCACTGTTTGTAAAAGAAATAATGTCACAAATGAAAAAGAATTAAAACGTAAATGACTAAGCAAAATATGTATGCACATTAGATCGGACATTTTATGTATGTAAAAATGTAAGGCCACACTGATACCCTCTTAAACGATGCGCTTTCGTCTGCGACTTGGATTCAAAGTTTATCACTCATACGTGCTGTTGCCCTTGCCTACATGTTTAATTTTTAAGTAGTTGGCGTAGACTTGGTTTAAAGTCTTAACATTTGACAAAAAGGTACCATGACCATTGACAAAATTATTGTGAACTCAGCTGTTCTCCTACGCGTTTCTTACTTTTTTTAATGTACGCCCAGTTCTGACTAGTGACAGACTGACATATTATCAACCCACAGCCTAAACTTCTAAACGCGTAATTAGGAGAAAACGCCAAAAAAGGTGTTGTGGACTGTTCTCCTAAAAGCGCGCGAGAGTGAGAGCGTGCTGTGTACGTGTGTGTGTTTATTTTTCACAAAAACAAACAAAAAATCAAATAGCGAACAACCTCATCGAATTGAATTGAATCTTATGGGACATACAAAACACATCGATAGCTTTAACAATATGTTGACCGTATTTCACAATAAAGTAGTTAAAATTTCAGAAAGCCAAAAAATCTATCATTGCTGTGAACTGTTGTTCGTTTTTTGTTATTGGTGGTGGTACGTGATCCCAACTATATTATCGGAAAAGTGATGGCGCACATGACGAGAGCAGTCTGCTAAAAATAAGTTGTCTCCATATCTCATTTGCGAATCTTTGTTAATAAACTAGGCTGTGAGTTGATAATCTAAGAGATTTGTACCGATTAAAGCGCCTAAAAATTCATAACAACATTTCGCAATGAAAAGTTTGTTTGAAAGAGAAAAATAGAGGCAAGCTAACTTCGGCTCGACCGAAGTTTATATACCCTTGGAGCATGTTATATGTCTACCTGTTTTTTATATCGCAGCTATACGATATATTCATCCGGCTTTGATCCAACTCTCCAAAATTGTGTTGAAACAGATAATATACATAACTGTAACGTACAAAGACGCTACCATTGAAAACAAAAAAGTTTTTCTCACTAAAACTATTTTTTCGACCGATCATTCCTACGGCAGCTATATGCTATAGTCATCCGATTTGGATTAGACTTGACGGAATTGTGTGTTAGCTTATAATATTGATCAGCAACAAGTTTGGGAGCGACAGCATGAAAAACAAAAAAGTTTTTCTTACTAAGACTTTTTTTCAAACCTATCTTTTGTATGGCAGCTATACTATATAGTTGTCCGATTTTCAGAAATCTTGGTGGAGTTACGCAAAAGCATCGAAAACTTATTAATACGAGGTTTGGGAGCGATAGCATTAAAAACAAAAGTACTTTCTAACCGATCGTTCCATAGCTATATGTTTTTGTTTATCCGTTCCGGCGGGTTCGAAAATTGTACCAAAAGACTTCGTGCTAAGTTTGTTTACGATAGCTTTAAAACTAACGGAGGAGATAGCATAGAAACAGACGGACA
>JAEIFU010002179.1:0-49145 GCA_018904235.1 Lordiphosa stackelbergi
CTACATTTGTCAACTCTATTAAATAAATACAAAAAAATACAAAACGATTTTAGGTGGAGCTTCTTTAAAGAACTCTAAATACATAAATCATTAATTGTTAGTAAACGTTCAACGTCTTCACAAGGTCGAGCAATATTTTTTTAATTTTATACCAAGAAAGATTTTATAGTGTGAGAACGCAGAAGTATGGGAACACTATAGAGTAGTATACTAATGTCAAACTAAAATTCTCTAAAAAAATTTTGCAGCACATCAGACTGTTATTACGGAGTCCCCAGGAAATCTATTGCTCCGCAGTCGTCATTCAAAAGATCTCCTGCTCGATTCATATTTGCTTCATTATTGTCGTTGATAGTATAAATCTGACCTAGAGAAATTTATAGAAAGATTAAAATTTTATCTTTTATTAAATATTTTAAATTTTTAAAAATTATATGCCGAGGTTGGAGATTAGATTTTTTTGTTTTTTAGGAGGGAGTCGTCTGACTCAAAAACCCGAACCGAACCGGTTCTAAGGGTTCTTCGGGACCGGTTTGCAGCCTTGTTTGGAACCAAACCGGTTTTTGGATTGCATCCCTGAAAAATAGCAATATAACTTAAAAGGTATAGTAAATTTACCTTCTGGAGAAAATTCCCTAACAGGACGTATGTGGCATTCGGAGTCCGTCGACAGCCAGGATGACACCTTTGAAATTTTTGACGGTCCCGATGCATCCGAAAGGGTTTCGTCGTCGATTCCAAACTAGAAAATAATATAAGTAAAATATGCAAAATTAAGAAAATTTTTAAGGCATAAAATCTAATTACTCAAGTTTATCCCATTTTATTTATATCATTTTGGTCCATATATCAAAAAGTGTAGATGAAGTAAAATTTGCAGAAAAATTTTAAGAATTTTTGAGGTTTGCGAAAAATGAAATTTCCCAAAAAAATTTGTATGTTCATTTTTAATAAAAAAAATGGTAAACTTGTGTAATAAAAATGAAATTAACAAAATAATATATTTAGGGTATTCAAGACCCCCAGTTGAGCTGTGGAATTGTTGAAATTTAAATTTTGAACAAGTCGACAACACAAGAATAAAACATAACAATACTACTGCCAAGTTTTCAAAAAATGTAAAATTCCTCAATTCAACATCTCCACAGCTCAACCGGGAGTCGTGAATACCCTAATTATATTATTCCCTTACCTCAGCCTTTCTCCAAAGGAACAATTTTTGGCGAAAAAGCACTCGGAGCCCAATTGGTGGAATGGCTTCCTTAATTTCTTCTCGCTCAAGGTATTTGAGACTATTAAAAGTCACTCCAGAAGCTATTAAAAAATATAAACCAATTATTTCAAAACGCATTTTTATTTCAAACGGATTGTGAATGCATGTACATATGTAAATGTTGCACACACAGCCATATGTGTATACGTGAGTGCGTGTGTACAAAATGTATTGGATAACGCCTAATATGCATACATACACAGAGACAAACGAAACCAAAGTAAAAGCGCGCGTTAGTTTGCTATGTCTTGTGTGCAACACACAATGCGTTTACGTCTTTTGCTTTGGTTACGTTTGGCTGTGTATGTACATGCTGCAATAAGTTGGTCTCATTTTACACGCACTCACGTATCACATATGGCTGTGTGCAAACATTGTACACGGATTCACAAAATTGAACGATTGCGTCGGCTGAACATGTACATATGTATGCAAACCAACGCGCGTAACAGAGATCACATTTTTTTTGCTTTTGCTAGTTTTTTTTGCATATTAGGCGTTAGGCGACAATACATTTTTTACACACGCACTCACATATGTACATATGCTTGCGACGGCTGAATATGTACATATGTATGTATGCAAACACAAAATTGACACTCCGTTACGTGAATGCACACACATACATTAACATTCTAACTAATAAGTAACTAACACATGCAATGTAATGTTTTTTCACTCACCGCTTAAATAATTTTCCACTTCCTCCAGCTCAAACTCTTTCAGTAAGTTCTTTAATTTTTCTCTATCGTCCATTTTATTCACTTCTTTTTTTTCACTTAACACTTTTCAATAATTTTTTGCCAACCGCACGCTTCGAAGTTTAAAATGCCAGTGATCTTCGGCTGGCTGAAGCCTCGGTGCATGCAGCCGAATCGCGAGCGAGAGAGAGAATTACTCTCTTTTGTTTCTCTCGCTGTCCGCTTGTGGCTCCCCCCGCACTTCCCTTGCCATCCAGCTGTCAAGAACGTTTGTCTGCTTGTATCCAGAGTTTTCTAAAGTTTTTGATTTTACATTTCTCTGGTGTATCTCTTACCATCTCTGAGATCGACGCGTTCATACAGACAGACGGACAGACGGACGGACGGACAGACGGACATGGCTAAATCGACTCGGCTATTGATGCTGATCAAGAATATATATACTTTATAGGGTCGGAGACGTTTCCTTCTCCCTGTTACATACATTTGCACAACTTCATTATCCCCTTTTACCCATTTTTAATGGGTACAGGGTATAAAAAGTGTGTTACAGAAATTGCGAATTTTTTTAAGTTGAATCTGTTCTGCAAGTTCCCTCCTTTGTTTTACACTTTGGATATGGAATTAGGGTAGATTTCTGACCTGCAGAATAAACATCTTGGACTTTGGTTAATTCATTATACCCAGCACCCTTTTAAATCGTGTAAAAAGACAGAAGGAAGCACCTCCGAACCAAATAAAGTATATATTTTCTTGATCAGCATCAACACGCGGTATATATTTATCTAGTTGTATACACCACATAGAAGACTCTAGTTTCTTGAGGGCAGTGGATCATGCCATACCCCATAACGGAATCGCCCAGATAAACTGCTGCTGGGACTAAGAAGCCAATGGAGCTCCAATGCCGTAGCTGGTGCCCGAGTCACATGGACTTTCCCGGTCAACCGGCGGTCCAAAGACATGCCAAGGTACCGCGATATCTATATATGGGACGTAAGTTAAGTAATTTTCGTATGGTTTTGGCTATGTTCCAGCGGTTCGCCCATCGACCAAAACCAAGGTACTGATATGGCCACAAAATCCCTAATATAAATGCGAATGAATTTAGGCATCCTACGATGAGAGACTTCATTTGATTGGCATACAACCAAGAGGTCATACTATTTTGGAGAAGATTGCATTATAAAGTAATGCAGTTAACAACATGCTGCAGTGATATTTTGTGCCATCCGGGCCACACTGCAAAGTGTCATGCCGTCGGTTTATCATCCCCAAGTGTAAACTGTGTAGCATATACTCGAGCAGCATGGTTCTTCCAGAAAATATTATTTGTATTTTTTAAATTTATTAAAATTCAAATAGTTAACAGTGCTTAACAGCTGATTGATCAGAGTGACCTTCCACCTGTTAGGTGCATGGTCACACTGATTTAGTTGTGTTCCACACACACAAGAAATAAATAGCAAATTCCTGACAGGAATTTTCCGCAGTGCTGGATACAGGCCTTTACATGGTGAATGTTGTTAACGTACAAAACTGCGTATAAACCGCGAAGCAAGGCTTCGTTAGCAAAACTGAAAACGCAGATCTGTTTATTTTTAGATCTAGTTTTTTGGAATTTATGAATTGATTTGCGGGTGATTTTAAAAAACGCCATATGGCGTTTGTTTTATTTTGGCAGTCTACCGTGCGCTTTTGAGGATTTTCAATAATGAAGGATTAGCTCCTTCTGAAGGTACCTTAACCGATTGCACAACCATAACAAACTAATACTTATTAATTTATTTGGCTCTAGTCCAGTGCTACAAGATTATACTTATTTTTAACGCACAAGTCACAACGATAAATTACTATAAATTAAACATAATTTGTTGTGACATTCGCTGGATCTTAGCAAACGTCAAAGATGAGCATAGATTGCTCGGGGGACTTTCAATTCAATTTGTACCAGGAACGAGTCGATAGGACTTTAACTTCAATGATTTATTCACAAACTTAGAACTACTTGTAACAATGTGAGTCTTTTCGGTTTAATACAAAATTAGCAAACGAATTAGAACGCGACCAGAATGCTAGCTTCTTCTCCGACCTCTTGTGGATGATTGATTCAAATTTGAGTGTGTAGGCCAAGCGAGCTTCTGATGCTGATCTAAAGATAAGCTGTAACTAGAGAAAAGGAAAGAGCGTAACATTGGCTCTCTGTAGACATTGGGCTGCTTAACCCATGTTAACATTTATGCTGCAAACGCCCGTACATGCCGCCCCCAATACTGGGACCAGTATGATTATCCTTTGAGGCACCTGTCAAATCAGCTGTAACGAGATAAGTGTTTGTTATGGTATGCAAGTGCGTGATCAGAGGTACAAATTCGTTTAATCACTAGCGTTTGGTGCTTCAGTATAGGTTGGGATGGGTAATCTACAAATTTTCGAGACCGAGCGTTTATATACTCCAGATGCAGTTTTAAGAGTTACAACTCGAACGAGATTATCTGTTCCGGGATGAAGTTCGATGACACGCCCCAATTTCCATTCATTAGGTGAGACGCGATCATCCTTGATTATCACGATGTCGTTGATTTGCAGATTGCCTTCTTCGTTTCTCCATTTAGGACGCGATTGCAAGTGGGAAAGCCAATCTGCGCTCCAGCGATGCCAAAATTGTCGAGTCAATTTCTGTCCTTCCAGAAATTGAGCATTTAAAGCGATGTCCTTGGATGTGGGATCAGGAAGAGCCATCATTGAGTCGCCAATAAGAAAATGAGCAGGCGTGAGAGTGGATAGATCATCCGTGTCCGCAGTTAAAGGACATAGAGGTCGAGAATTTAGGCATGCTTCTATTTGAACAAGCACGGTTGATAGCTGTTCATACGTCATACAGACACCCTTAAAAGTTCGGTGGAGATGCGTTTTAACAGCCTTGACGTTGGCTTCCCATAATCCTCCAAAATTTGGACTATGCGGGGGGATTAAAGTGCCATTGTATATTTCGGGTCGTCAGTTCTGGGACAACAGTCTTAGACAAATCTTGCAGAAAATCGGTTTGCCAAAGTTGAAGTGATTTATCTGCACCGACGAAATTAGTTCCACAGTAGCTGTACATATGTTTGCAGAATCCACGGCGACCAATAAAGCGCTGAAGGGCCCACAGGAAATGTTGGGTAGAGAGTCCCGTTACTGCTTCCAGGTGGATGGCTTTGGTTGCAAGGCAGATAAAGACAGCTATGTAAGCCTTGTAAGTGTGATGTCCGCGAAATTTTGATGCTTTGATTTCAAAGGCACCGGTGTAATCCACTCCGGTGGCTTCGAAAGCGCGTTTTGGTGGATTGACCCGATGAACTGGAAGATCTCCCATTAGTTGAGAGGCCGATTTTGGATGATGTCTGAAACATTGGACACATTGGCGAAGAAGTTTTTTGACAGCTTGCTTGCCGTTGATGATCCAAAATGTTTGTCGGACAGTGGCGAGGGTGAGTTCGATGCCTCCGTGTAACGTATTAAGATGAGCGTTCCGAATGACGAGATTCGTGAAATGATGAGACTTGGGTAAAATTATGGGAGTTCGCTGATTAGATGAGATATGTAGAGCATTTCTAAGTCTCCCTCTGACCCGAAGAATTCCGTTTTCATCTAAAAAAGGAGAGAATTGACTTAGTGAATTGGTTTTCGATAAAGGTTTCTTGGCCTGCAGTCTAGAGACTTCAAAATCAAATGCTTCTCGTTGGACAATTCGAACAATCTTGGCCAACGCATCTTGGAATTCCTGCACACGAATAGTACCGGTGTGTCGAGTGCCAGGCTTATGCTGCAGATTGTATAAATAGCGCTGAACGAAGGCCATGACAAATATCAATTTATTGTAAGATGAATAGGACGTGATAAGCTGGTCAGTTGTGTTGCAAATATGTGTGGCTACGGTTGTAAGCTTTTGTTCGTCGCGGGCAACTTCCATGTTAGAATGATTCAAATCGGTTTTTGGCCATTGATTTGCAGGTTGTTGTAGCCAAGATGGACCAAACCACCACAGGTAGTGGGCTGCTAATTGGTGCGGGTTAAGACCACGAGTTGCGCAGTCTGCTGGGTTGTCCGCTGTTGGTATGCGCCATTGTGATGGAGTGCTCTGCTCCAGAATTTTCCCGATTCGGTTTGCGACGAAAGTTTTCCAGCGAGTAGGGTCGCCACCAATCCAGAACAAGACTATCATGGCATCAGACCAATAGTAAACAGGAACTGTTTGATTTGGAATTCGTAGCTGTTGACAGATCCATTTTGCCAATTTCGTAGCTAGCACTGCACCAGAAAGTTCCACTCTAGGGATCGTCAGTGGCTTGATGGGTGTAACTTTACTCCGGCTTGTCAGTAGATGGGTGTGCACGGTACCGTCCTTGCAATGAGCTCTCAGATATGCACAAGCCGCATATGCTAGTGAGGATCCGTCACAGAATATGTGCAATTGGAGTGAGACAAGGTTAGTGGGTTCAAATCCGAGCCATCTTTGGATTTGAAGGTTCTCAATTGATGGTAGGTGGTCGATAAATTCTTGCCATCGAATTTGTATAGGTTGTGGCAACAATTCGTCCCATTCCAGTGCGGAATAACCGTTCTCAGGACGTTGTATACGTAGGCTCCATACCTCCTTAAGTATCACTTTGGCTGCGGTGATGACTGGAACTATGAATCCCAAGGGGTCGTAGAGCCGGGCAACTGTGGAGAGGAGAGATCTTTTAGTGAAAGGCTTATTAATTTCGAATTTTATTTTGAATCCATAAAAGTCTCGATTTGGGTGCCAATAGAGGCCAAGGGTTTTAATCGAATATTTGTTGTCGATTTGAAGGATGCTTGTACTCGACATGTGTTCAGGTGGGGGGGTACTAAGGAGAGATGGGTGATTCGAAGCCCATTTCCTCAGCTCCATCCTGCGGACTGCAATACTGCGATGAGTTGATCTCGAATTTGTAGGCACCGTCAATAGTTTCATGTCCATCTGTACATCGTCGACATAAATCTCCTTGCGAAGCACGTTTTCAGCCAGTGGATATCGATCATGTTCATCTTGTGCTAGCTGATGCATAATGCGGATAGCCGTGTAAGGGGCTGATGCGGTGCCGAAGGTAACGTGGTTAGGCAATATTCTTGAATTTGACCTTGAGCGTCGCGCCACAAGATTCGTTGGTACTGAGAATCGTCAGGATGCATGTCAATGCAACGGTACATTTTCTGGATGTCGGCAGCAAATACATATTTATGTAGCCGCCAGTTAAGAATGACGCCTCCGAGGTCATTCTGTAATGCTGGGCCAATGCATAAGATATCGTTAAGAGATTTTCCGTTGGAAGTTTTACATGAGGCATCATATACTACGCGTACTCTGGTGGTGAGGCTGTCCTCCTTTACCACTGCGTGATGAGGCAAAGTACACGAGGAGAAAGCGACTTGGCCACTTTCATCTGTGAGGCGATGATGGGCTTCAGAGTTCTTCACTTCGGATACCTGGCCAAGGTCGAAGTACTCCTTGATGACGGATGCATATTGATTTTGCAGTTGTGGTTGCTTCTGCAATTTTCGCTCCAAAAGGTAAAAGCGATTTAGAGCCGTTTGTCGTGATTTGCCTAGAACTTGTGTGGGATCAAAGGCGGTTTTTAAAGGTAATCGTACCATATATTTGCCATTGGGCATTGGGGGAATCTGCGGTTAGCTGCCGATCTGTGCCGATTTCATCAAGCTCAAAGAGTTTATGGACAAGGGTGTCCAGGTTGGTTTGATGGCATCGTACTGACACCATATGTGTCTGAGAAACCTCTAATTGGCCGAAAACGATCCATCCCAGTTGCGTTAGTTGAGCAATCGGCTGGTGTGGAGTTCCCTTCCGAATCTCGGGTAGTATTATATGTGGGATTACATCAACGCCCAGTAGCAAATCTATTCGGTTGGATTGCGTATAGGTGGGATCTGCTAGTTGCAGTCCTTGTAGATGTTGACATCCTTGCAGATTGAGATTGGTCTTCGGTAGGTGTGACGTTAATGACCGAAGGATAAATGCTGTATCTATGAAAATAATAAATTGTGAGTCTGTGCAAGATGATAATGAGAATTCGGTACGAAATTTGCATTTATTGCTCGAGTTATTGCCCACTCCAGTAATTTCTGCATCAATTCGTTGACGCTTGAGGCCAAGTGTTTGGACAACATGTTCGGTGATGAGGGTACCTTCGGAGCCATGATCAATTAGTGCTCGTACCACAGCGGATTGACCAGTTGCGTGATTGTGCAGTTTAACCAAAGCCGTTGCAAGGATCATAGTTCGAGGGGTGAAATGGGATGCAACTGCCGTGACGAGTTGCGTTGTATTGGCTCCAATCGACGAGTCGGTAGCTGCAGACGATGAAGGCGCAGTGGATGAACTAAAGTTAGAATTAGAACTTGGGTGAGATTGCTGAGTAGGAAAATGCAAGAGGGTGTGATGACGTTGCCCACATTGCAAGCAGTTCCTACTGCTACTGCACTGAGACTGCGAATGCGAAGGGCTGAGACAGTTAAGACATGCCTTTGTGCGATCAGCAATGAGTTTCCGTGCAAAACAATCCTTGGAGAGGAAGTCGGGACAACGCCGCAAAATATGGGCGTCGCTGCAATGGACACAGCGAAGGGGGCCAGCAGATCCAGCGGTAGTGTGGAAGCTGCTGCCCTTGTACATATGGTTGCTTGATTGTTTGGCAGGGTGAGGCCTTTGTGAGGAAGGCTGCGAAGCGGATTGCCGCGCGGGGGGTGAGTGTTGGTAGGTCGTCCGACTCTCAATGATATCAATGCTAACCAGACGATTGTTTAGGAAGGTTTCTAGAGTTGGGAACGTTGGGATTTCCACCGAACTGCCCAAGCAGTGTTCCCAACTTGGTGACTAGATGATGTACAATCCAGTGGTCACACTTACTAATGTCGATCTCGAGTCGTTTGAATTCGTTAAAACAAACGTTGGCAGCATTTAGCATGCGCTTGATATCCAATGAATTCTCCTTGGTGATTGTTGGCAAATTGTACAATGCATTCATGTGATGCATGAACTGTAAGCGTGGATTGTTGTACCGCTTGACGATGAGCTCCCAAGCTGTTTTGTAGTTGATTTCAGTTAAGTCCATTTGATGTACATCTTGATCGAGACCCGTTGGTAGAGCTTGTTTCAAAAAGTGGAATTTTTGGACACTAGAAAGGGCCGAAATTTTATGGATAAGTTGGGAAAATACATCATAAAAGGCAGGCCAATCTGTAAATTTGCCAGAAAACTTAGGCACAGGCAATTTTGCGAGTTGGACTGTAGAGCCTGCTGGTGCTGGTAGCGCTGTCGAGTTATGGCTTTGGGTAAAAGATTCGTTAGTAGCTGGCGGGAAGGCAGTGTCATGGGCTTCTAAGACCGCGCAGTACACTGTGATGTAATCTTCCTCAAACTTATCTGCTAAGCCGTTTGCGAAATATGTGTGAGAACTTGAACATTGAGTTGCGATTAATTGTTGATGATTGCTGTTGAACTGTTGTGATAACTCTTCCAATTTATTTAACCGCAATTGAAAATACTGTTTTGTCTTTCGTGCTGGACTATCTTTCTTAAAGTTGGTATGAATTTGTTTTAAACGATCAAACATATCCCGTTGAAGCAAGTAAATCGACTCCGTGTTGGCAGCGCTGTTCTCTCGGTCTGAGGCTGCATTTGAGCCTCCCTGTTGTTTCCCATCTTCATTTCCCATTTCGCTTGAGTGAATTTGAAATGTACTCAGCTTTGCACTAACACATTCACAACAAACACTTACCGTTTAGCTCAAACGTTGTTGTTGTACCACGACGGCAGGCAAGGTCGATGCAAGGTGATGAGTGTCGTCTGAGAATTGTCCAGCCAAGTTCCAGTGAAGATGTGGGAGGGGAAAACGAAGGATAGACTTCCGCAATGTTCCACGAAAGTGTGTTGGTTGTGAGAATGTGATAGGCTGCAACTGCACATTAACCGTAAGATTCCAGTGAAGGTGTGTGTGTGTAGGGAATGCAATAGGGTCCAATGCAATTTAACAGTTGTTTCGTCTCTTCTATGCCTTTTGATGGGTTGTCAGCAAATGTGGTGATTGCTGATCTCGTTGCCTAGCAATTCTGGTATGTATATGTGAGTTGAATTTAGGTTGGAAACGACTCAACTGAATTACAAGTTTGACGACAGGTCCAATAGGCTATTGGATTGAGTTTGGAATATATTGAAGAAGTCTTGATTGAATTGTTCCCCCCATGGGCCACCAAAAATGTTGTGACATTCGCTGGATCTTAGCAAACGTCAAAGATGAGCATAGATTGCTCGGGGGACTTTCAATTCAATTTGTACCAGGAACGAGTCGATAGGACTTTAACTTCAATGATTTATTCACAAACTTAGAACTACTTGTAACAATGTGAGTCTTTTCGGTTTAATACAAAATTAGCAAACGAATTAGAACGCGACCAGAATGCTAGCTTCTTCTCCGACCTCTTGTGGATGATTGATTCAAATTTGAGTGTGTAGGCCAAGCGAGCTTCTGATGCTGATCTAAAGATAAGCTGTAACTAGAGAAAAGGAAAGAGCGTAACATTGGCTCTCTGTAGACATTGGGCTGCTTAACCCATGTTAACATTTATGCTGCAAACGCCCGTACATAATTATTATGGTTTATAACTAATAATATTCTCTTACATACTACATACATGAATTATAACTAATAAACACATTTATATATTGGACTATTATTGTTATTCTTATCCCTGAGAAGCTATTTATGTTTTTTAATATTAATATTAATATTGTATATTTAATATTAAATTGAGTTTCGTTTCGTATAGTTTTGATGTTATTACGTAAATTGTTCCTTGATTTGCTAGCAGGCTTCAAAAATTGTCGTTCAGAGCAAGACAGCTTGGTTCTTGGACAGATTAAATTAAATGGCTGAGGTAGCGAATTTAAGGGGGTATTCTCCATGTCGAGGCTGTTTTATGGACCATTTAAAAAAAAATCTTATTTGAAAACGCAAAAAGTTTTTCCAAATCTGTTTATTTTATTACGTTACAAACAGATTAAAGTCAACAAACATATTTTTACTGCTTCGATGCGAGGGCTGTTCCAAAAGTTATCGGCCGTCAAAAAAAAGTTATAGTGCTGGCGGCCATGATTCCACGTCTCCAGGATGTCTGAAATGAAAAGTAAAAACGGGGTTATAATCAAAATAGATGTAATTTCCAGGCAGGTTTTAGAGCGAAATATTCAACAGTGGATAACATCTACAACCTGACAGCAGCTGTGCAACTAAAGTTTGAGGAAAAGAGGAAAACATATGCGTTCTTCGTAGACTTCAAAGCTGCTTTTGACAATGTACCAAGAAATTTATTGGCATATAAACTAAAAACGATGGGGGTATCCACAAAGATGACAAACTTTTTGCAAGCGGTATTAACGGATACAAAAACGATGGTGTGTAATGGAGAAGCTATGTCTGAGGAGTTCACCATAAAGGCAGGAGTCAGACAGGGATGTCTGCTTTCACCTCTACTTTTCGCTTTATTTTTAAACGATCTACACGAGGAACTAAGTGGTGGCATGCAACTCGCGAATATAAACCTTAGGGTGCTGCTCTATGCTGATGACATAGTTTTACTGGCAGATGATCCAAAAGTCCTGCAGCAAATGATCAACAACCTGGAAGTGTACTGTGACAAATGGAACATGATTGTCAACCTCAGCAAGTCTGCCATCATGGTTTTCAGAAGGGGTGGTCCCTTAGCAAGATGTGAGCAATGGAAATATAGGGGTGAAGCTATAAAGGTAGTAAACGAATTTAAATACCTGGGAATTATTCTTACGCCAAGCACATCCAGGACAGAACCAACTCAGCCAAAGCTAGCATTAACGCCACTTGGGGAAACTTCTTCCGAAACAAAGATGTTGGATTAGGAGCTAAATGGAAGCTGTACCAGGCCGTCAGCAGATCGGTTCAAAGCTATGGGGCGCAAATATGGGGATCGGCCAACTTCAAGGAAGTTGACAGGTAGAAAAAATTTTTCATCAAGAAAATGTTCAAGCTCGCGGACTGCACTCCGAATTAGTGCATTCAACTGGAAACCGGAATTACTCCTGCCCACATTTTTACTCTCGATCTGCACTTCCGATAAATGCAAAGAACTATTTTTGAGTACGAATCAAACAGGTTACCAAACCAATTCTCAAAAATACTGCTAAGGCAAATTATAGGATGGACGAAATGTTTAAGTAACTTAAGTATAAATTTCAACTTGGACTGGAACTTACCGTTGACTAGAATGGAGTGGCAGAACAAAACATAAGTGCTCAAGAAGCAGATAGAAAGTCACGAACACCAAACTATGTGGAGCATAGTTCTATAGATATTTAGACCGAGCTACTTTATTCAATCGCATAAATGGGACAAGATAATGTGGATTTTTAAAGCAAGATGTGATCTCATAATATTAAACAAACATTTGCGAAACGAGCCAGATGAATGTTCCTTGTGCAATATGAAAGAATGCGAGGACTTAGAACATTTTATAGGCAGATGCCCAATCCTCAAAATCATACGTTCTAGATTCTATGGGAAACCCTCACTCAAGCAAAATGAAATTATTGCAAGACTAAATGGGGAAGACGATGAAGACTGGGAAAAATTAGTTAGCTACGTCACAAGCGCTTTGTCATATAGGAAACTAATAATTACAGAATTTGCTTAAATTTAATTTAATTTTTATCTCTCTTTACCAACAGACGATTTAAAATCAATGTCGTATTGTTCCAAAATCAGGCAGAAATTCTTTTGTAAAAATAATGTTAATAAAGGAACATATTATTATTATTATTATTATATTATTATATTATTATATTTTATATTATATTATTATATTATTATATTATTATATTATTATATTATTATATTATTATATTATTATATTATTATATTATTATATTATTTTATTATTATATTATTATATTATTATATTATTATATTATTAGATGTAATTCTGGTCTGAACCTCGAAAAAAATTTTGTGATTTTTTTGACAAAATGGCAACATTAAAAATGAAAAATCCATTATTGGGCTTTTTTTTTGTAGTTAAGTGTAAAAAAATCTAGTAAAATTTTTTAAAAATTAGTGGTTGAGGTTCCAGACACATCGGTGACAATTCTGCGTCGATTTCATTTTAATCTTCAAATCGGATCAATTGTAACTGAGAATATCATTGGCCGCCAGTTCCAAAAAACGATGGTTTTGAAATAAAGCGCGTTTAAAGTTTGAGTTCTTTATTGAAATAACGCAAAAAAAAAAATCAAAATTAAAAAATTATATTTATGGAAAAGTGAGCAAAGCAGTCGAAAAAGTTCATAGAAAGTAACCAAATCGAGCGTACACTCAAAAAAGTGATCCAAATCGCCCTAAAATTTAGAAATTCAACCCTAAAAGGGAGTCAAAGGCGACTCGCCTTGTACTAAAAAATGCTTTTCTACAAAATAGAAAATTGTGTTCTAGATTTCTGGACAATTTTTCTAAAAAATAGACAATTTTGTTGGGTCATTGCATTCCAAGCGATTATGGCAGCTGAGGAGGAAGCAGCTGGCAGTGAAGAACAAAAATTGTGAAAGAGAGGACGACTGACCACAGACCGTGTGTTGGTGTTGTTGTTTAGTATCCACCCTCTCCTAACTTCACCCCCAATCACAACCTCCGTCACCAACCCTTTTCTTAAACTATAAATTATTTTTTTTGCTTATGTTTACTAGGACTTGAGCTCGGGACCACTCACAAATCTTTGAACACACGGAGACGTCTTGGCCCATGACCTATAGCCTTAACCAGCAAAACGTTGCGTCATAAGCGTCAGTTAAGAATGTGTGCACCAGTTGGTCTAGTTGACATGACATTCGCTTGTATGACTTGTGGAGACCTGGGGATCAAATCTAAATGAGCAAACTTTTTCTTCTTTATTTTTATGTTTTTTTAAATTTTTTTTTAATTTTTGTTTAGCAATACCTTGCGTTAAATCGTACCTACTCTCATAATTGCCGTATGTTTAGCGCTTAGTACTCACTTTTGCCACCAATAAGAAGCACAGTCTTGGTCAGTAGATGAAAATAGAAAATGTCATGGACTGGGATCCAATCCCGTAGGAACATTCTTTCTCATTAAATGGTTTTTTTTTTTTTTTTTTTATTTGAGTTGTTTATTTTTATAAATCCTTTAATTTTGATTTCTACATAATTTTTTTTTATATCAAAGACAAACAAAAATTATGCAGCCATTAAAATATGTAACATCCGCATTAATGGACATTTAATTAGTAGTCAAATGTAAACCTAGAATATACTAAAAATTTTTTATAATTAGGAAGAAGACGTTCTGTTACTCACTTCTCTCTTTTTATATTTTCTAAGTTTCAATTCTAGATTTCATCTTTCTAAGTTTGAGGTGAATTTCACAATAATTCTTCTAAAAAAAAGTGTTTCTTTGAGCGGTGTACTCACTTTAATGGCTTTCGCCTCAGTTTAAAAACGTGTGATTTCGTAATAAACGCGCCTAAAGTTTGAAGTAAAATTTGTGGGGAAATGGCTAGAAAAATTTTCTAAATTTAGAAAAATAATGAAGTTTCTAATTTGACAATTATGCCTCGAATAGCATATTATTTTAGTCAAGTCTCAGTTTATAGAAAAATGTCTATAAACATGAGTATTTCCTACAATTAAGAAAAAGTTAGTAATGGCATTCTAAAAGCTAGATGACCGAGTAAAGTCGTCCCTTCGATATAATTAACCGAAAAAAATGTTTTAACAGTGTTCCCGCGTTCCTTAGTGTGACCCACAGTAATTGCTGGGGGTAGCGGGCGGGCTGTGGTTCCTTTTATTTTAGCGATCGATACATTTTGCTAACTATCCCTAGAAGAGTAGTCGGCAATATATCTTTAAAACTCTGGAGTAACTTTTTCCGATTGCGGGGCGGGGGGGTGGGCATTGTCCCAGCACGCCTCAAACCTCCTATCTCTTACCATCTCCTCTGGTCAGGTCTTTACGAACAGACGGCACAGACGGACGGCCTTCTTCTCTCTATCATCTTCAAAAAACCTGTTTTCAGAGCAGCTCCTCTGTTTTGTGTGCCCCATTTTCCTTTTAAAGTAAATCGGGCCACAGCTCTAGTTTCTGAGCGGATTAATCAGTCTGAGCATTAGAAGCATAGCCTTCGATAATTATCGATTAATAATCGATATCGATATAAGGCGACAACATGTATCCATACAAATTAAGGAACCAGCTGATATTTCACAGCTTTATTTACTCGAAATTTATTCAGTTAAATATTTCTTGATTTAGGAAAGACATTGTTCGACTAAAAAGGCTATATCTTCTAAAGAATTTCGAATTCCAAAAAACCTTTCGGGGCGATAATCTTAACTAAACAAGCTATAAAAAAATGCAACAAAAAAAATCGAAAAAATTTTGCACATGGAGAATACCCCCTTAAGCTTGTTATAAAGATAGTTCGGCTTTTAAGAAGTGAGTATTTTATTGAAAACAATAAAGTTTCAAAGTCTATCCACTTTTAAAGGTTTAGATCAAATATTCTACTCGCCAATTGCGTGATTGATTCACACCTTCTACGGTTAAATATAAACCGAGCAATCGAGCAAATTAATAGTGTGACCATAAAGAATTTAAAATAGTCCGAAATGTTCTTAAAATGTCACGAAATAGTCATAAAACCAGTGTATCGGCATTGATAATTTATACTTGATATAAGAGTTTGTACTTGAAGCAAGTATTTTCGTATTACCATTCTATTGACATTCTATTTGGAACGCAATTTTGAATAAAAGAACAAGAGAAATATTTAATTCATTTGATGCAACCTATCCAGAAAAATATGGTTGTTAACATTTGAAAGGGACAGAAAGTGACTTCTGGGACGCAGAGCATTGGGTTTGGGTTAGATTTTGGTTTAAAGAGATTTCCGCTTGACCCTTCGTATAAAAATGTATCTGGTTAGTGCTCAGTTCACAGAGTTTGAAAACATTTAAAGCTAACTAGAATACGCTGCACATTTGTCGGATCCGGTCGGTATAGCTGTCAGAGGAACAATCGGTCTAAGAAATAGCTGTAGCGAAAAAACTTTTCTTTTTAATGCAAATGCCCCCAAACCTCGCATTTATAAGTTTTCTACGCTTCTTCAGAATTTCACAAAGATTGATGAAAGCTTGGATATTCGAAATATCCACTATAAAATCCATTCTTTTAAATATCCATTTCACACTTATCAGCTCCTTTGGATGAAGAATAAAGATCAATGAAATATTTTTTTTCTGATATATATATTTTTAAGCGAAAATAAATCGACTTTGAAAATATCCAATGGATCCCAAAAAACGATAGTTTTAGTGAGAAAAATTATTATGTGTCCAATAGGTAGCGTCTTTACACTTTCCATTATGAATATTACCTGTTTTAACACAGTTTATGAATATATTGCTGTCATATATCAAACTGGCACGCATATGCTCCAGAGTATGTTAACTTCGGTCGAGCCAAAGCTAGTTTCACTCTAATTATACCCGTTACTCGTAGAGTAAAAAGGGTATACTAAAGTCGTGCAAATCTATGTAACAGGCAGAAGGTATCATTTCCGACCATATAAAGTATATATAATTGTGGTTAGTCCCCCAAAAATTATTTTTTGTCGGTTTTTCTACCCCCCAAATATTGGGTTGGGTGTGTGGGGAAAATGAAAGAGCTACCCCAAAAAGAAAAGAAAACAAACCACCCCCCCCGGGGGATTATTTTTACGGCGGGCATGTCTTCCAGTTTTTTTTGGTGCGGCTTTGCAGTGGTGATAGACTACCTACTCAGTCATCAGCTTTACACCAGTTGATGAGCGGCTTGCCGCGCTTAGACTAAGGCAAAATATTTTAATATTAGTCTTATCTGTGCACACGCGCCAACAGAAGACAAGGACACCTCGACAAAAGACGAATTCTATGAGCGCCTGGAACAACTATACGAGCGCTGCCCCGATCACGACATAAAGATCGTGCTAGGCGTTTTTGGTTCGACAGTCGGACGATTTAGCCTTCATGAAACAACCTCCGGTAACGGAGAGAGGCTAATAGACTTTGCTGCAGGCCGGAACATGGTCATAAGTAGTACGAGATTTGAACACCTCGACATCCATAAGGCGACCTGGAAGTCCCCTGATCAACGAACACGAAATCAGATTGATCACGTTGTGATCGACGGAAGGCACTCATCGAGTGTACTAGACGTGCGTGCGATTCGAGGAGCCAACATAGACTCGGATCACTGCCTGGTTGCAGCCAAGGTACGCACGCGGCTCAGTGTGGCAAATGCCTCACGCTCTGGCACACGTCGAAAGCTAAACGTCGAGAAGCTGCAATCACAAGGGACCTCTGAAGCCTACAAAGCCAAACTCGCCCAACTGCTCAGGGAAACCTCCCCATCTTCTTCCGATATATGCGAACAGTGGAATCGTATATCACACTCCATGAGTACGGCTGCCAAGGAGATACTCGGGTACTCCGAGTCCCCTCGAAGTCGGACTTGGTACGATGAGGAGTGCCGACTTGCTACTGCAGAAAAAGACGCAGCCTACAGGAGAACTCTGCAGTCGGGAGCAACGCGGGCTGTTAAGGAGCGATATCGGGAGAAAAGAAAGAGCGGAAGCGCCTCTTTAGAAGGAAAAAGAGCGAGCAGGAAAGGCGCATGCGCGAGGAAGTCGAGATGTTATTCGGCATGAGTGAGACTCGAAAATTTTACCAAAAAATTAAGCAATTAACAGAAGGTTTTAAGCCCAGAGTCGCACAATGCAAAGACGAACACGGGAATCTGGTCACCGATCCGCAAGTGGCGCTTAACAAATGGAGAAGCTACTTCTCCAACCTACTGGGAGGCGATGACGAACATGATGCCGCCTCTAGAGAAGTAGCGATGCCACCAATCGACAACATAGAGATAGACCCGCCGACCCAACAGGAAGTCTGCTTAGCCATACAAAGGCTAAAGAACAATAAATCACCTGGCGCTGATGAGCTGCCCGCTGAATTGTTCAAGGCTGGAGGGGAAGAATTGGTAAGGTGCATGCACCAACTTCTTTGCCGTATATGGGTTGACGAAAGCATGCCCGACGATTGGAATTTAAGTGTTCTATGCCCAATCTTTAAAAAGGAGACCCTGCAGTTTGCGCCAACTACCGCGGGATCAGTCTCCTTCCCATTGCATATAAGGTTCTGTCGCGCATTATTTGTGAACGTCTTAAGCCGCTTATTAACACACTGATTGGACCTTATCAGTGTGGCTTTAGACCTGGTAAATCCACCACAGACCAGATATTCACATTACGACAAATCCTGGAGAAGACCTATGAGAGAGGCATCAACACACACCATCTATTTGTTGATTATAAATCAGCCTTCGACACGCCGATAAGGTCAAGGTTTTTTGAAGCCTTGTCTACCCTTGGTATACCAGCAAAGTACGTCCGTCTTTGCATGATGACGTTGAGAAGTACACAAAGCTCCGTCAAAATAGGAAAGAACCTTTCCGAACCATTTGATACCAAGAGAGGTTTTAGGCAGGGCGATACCTTATCGTGCGACTTCTTCAATCTACTGATGGAATATATACCGCGCCGGTGCCCACATGCCAACAGAACGGGCGCCTTTATTTATAAAGATCTAATGCTACTCGCATATGCCGATGATATCGACATCATCGGCAAAAACGAACGGGCGGTAAGCAGGGCGTTTTCAGAGATTGAGAGGCAGTCAGAACTGATGGGTTTGGCGGTGAATGAGGACAAGACGAAATACCTTGTATCCGCGGACAAAAAGTCCTTGCGTCTTGGACAATTTGTTACAATGGGAGAATACAACTTTAAAGTTGTTGAGGATTTTGTTTACCTCGGAACGACGATAACCAGCGACAACAACATCAGTCTGGAAATCCGACGAAGGATCACTCTTGCAAACCGATGCTTCTACGGGCTAAGTAGAGCTCAAGAGCAGAGACCTCAAGCGAAGAACAAAATTAGCCCTATACAAGTCGCTAATCATCCCAGTCCTGCAATACGGCGCAGAAGCATGGACAATGACAGCAGCGGATGAAGCGGCGATTGGCGTGTTTGAACGAAAGATTCTTCGGAGGATTTATGGACCTATAAAAGTTGGCGATGTTTTCCGCATTCGAAATAATGACGAACTGTATGAGCTCTATGGGGACACCTGTCTGGTCAAGCGCATAAAGCAACAGCGGCTGCGCTGGTTAGGACATGTCACCAGGATGGACGAAGAAGCTCCAGTAAGGAAAGCTTATTATTCGAAGGCGGCTGACTACGGAGGAAGAGGCAAGCAGGGGAGACCTCGACTAAGATGGGATGACCAGGTTCGGGCAGACCTTGCCAAGCTTGGTTTGACCAATTGGTCCCAGCTCGCACGGAGCAGAAGCGACTGGCGGACATTGTTGGCAGCGGCCGAGACCGTCGAACGGTTGTGATGCATGCATCGGGCCAATCAAGAAGAAGAAGTCCGTCCGTCCGTCTGTATGAACACCTAGATCTCAGAGATGGTAAGAGATAGAGGTTTGACATGTATGGGACAAATGCTTCTTTTATCTGCACGCAGATCAAGTTTGTTTCAAATTTTGGCCACGCCCCCTCTCGCCCCCGCAATTTGGGAAACAGTTATATCTCCTACATTCGTACCTTCTAGAGATAGTTAGTAATTAGCAAAATGAATCGATTTGCCGAAACAATGATAAAGATCGGATTAACGGTTCTCAAGTTATAAGCAAAAAAAGTGAACCAAGCCCTCCCCGCTACCACCCTAAAAAAATGTTGCATACTTTTTGGATGGTCACACTAAGGAACGCGGGAACACTGTTAAACATGTTTTTTCATGAGTAACGGGTATATCGAAGTCGGTTAGAGCCGACTTTAACATACGCTCTCGTTATACACTTGAAAAGTGTATTATAATTTTGCCCAGAAGTTTGCAACGCATAGAAGGAATCATCTCCGACCACATAAAGTATATATATTCTTGATCAGCATGACGAGCTGAGTCGATTAAGCTTTGTCCGTCCGTCTGTCCGTCCGTCCGTCTGTCCGTCTGTCTGTTTCTACGCGAACTAGTCCCTCAGTTTTGGAGCTATCGAGCTGAAACTTTGCACAGAGTCTTCTTTTACTGCACGCTGCTAATATGTCGGAACCGACCGGATCGGATGACTACTTCTTGTAGCTGCCATACAAATGTTCGTTCGGAAAATGGATTTTAGTAAGAAAAACTGTTTTGTTCTCAATATTACTGCTCTCAAACACGGTCATGGGTAATATGTAATGCTTTTAAGCTGATCTGCGAAGTTTGGTCGAAGTTGCTAACCGTTGAGATAAGCTATTTCAAGTGTATCAAAACTTCGGTACAGACGAAGTTAGCTTTGCCTTTCTCGTTTTATATATTTTTTCCAGGCGTTCAAAAATGAAATTTCTCGCATTTTCGAGCAAAAATCGATTTTTTTGAAATATTTTTGGTTATTGTATTGAAACTACTAAGTCGATTTAAAAACAATGTTATACGCGATTACTTGCAGTTCAATGACCTTTCGATTCAAATCTTGCTTGACTCTATCTGACAATTATGAAGTGAGATAGTACGAAAATCGTAAGAGCACCTGCAAAAAAAGAAAAAAATCATATAATATATCGAAAACGGAGCCATGAAAAAATTTTTGAAATCGATTTTTAAAAAAAATTTTAGAAGAAATGGGTCTTTTCCCAGTATAATCTTCTTTATCTTGTTGAATTTTGGTAGTTTTTTAATAGCAATCCAATTGAAATTGTCCATATTTTAATCCCATGGCATAGCTGACACAAAATCGCTTGCGACCAAATAGAATGCCTTTTAGTACAAAGATTATAGATTTCTGTCTGTTTTTTTTTTACTTAAGGCCAAATTCGGCATAGTTCGAAATGAAAATCTTGTCCTATTGAATGTCTGCAGTTACTCATGAAAATCAAGAACAAACGCTCTTGAAAACAAGTGAGAAAGTCGGTCAAGCCCGACTATAACATACTCTGTACCCGGTGTATATGCTTAATGCGTCGCTGCCACTGTGTTCATCTCTAAGTTTTTCTCTCTCTCTCTCTCTCTCTCTTTGATGCATGCAATGCGGTGTTGTTTGCGTGTGCGTCGTTGGATGGCGTCTTTATTGCACTTTTTTTCATAACTTGTAGGAACCGCTCATCTATTTTATTTCTAGTTTTCTTTTTCTTTCCCCCCCCCTCCTCCCCCTCCCCCCTTCCCCCCCTCCCCCCCCCCCCCAACCGAGAACCTCTTGTCTTTATCTTTCTTCGGAAAATAGATAGATATTAATAATAACTAACTATATCTAGAAGGTACAATCTAACTACAAAACTGTGGGAGATATGACGTTTTTTTCGAAATTGCGGGGGCGGGGGGGCGTGGCAAAATTGAAGGTAAACTTGATCTGCCTGCAAGTATAAGAAGCATTTGTCCCATACATGCCAAACCTCTATCTCTTACCATCTCTGAGATCTGTTTGTTCATACGGACGGACAGACGGACAGACGGACAGACAGACGGACAGACGGACATGGCTATATCGACTCGGCTGTTGATGCTGATCAAGAATATATATACTTTATAGGGTCGGAAATTATTCCTTCTCCCTGTTACATATTTTGCACAAACTTAATATACTCTATGTACCTTCGGTACAGAGTATAAAAATTGATTTTGTTCTTACACTCAGAGTAAAAATATATAATTGCACTCTTAAATCATGAGCATTCGTTCTCATTTGTACGGTGAGAGGGAAAGTTCTTGATCTTGAAAAGCTTGAGTGAATTTTTGATTCCGAATTTATTTATTCAAGGGTTTTAGTATTTCAGACAAGTACGAATAAAGGCTTATAAAAATTATTTGAAGGGGCGGGTAGAGCAAATCAAAATATTATTGAATATTCCTGAATATTCATCAATCAAGAAACTGCAGTCTCTGCAAGCTTTTGGATGGATTTATGTAAGTCTTTTTGATCTCCTTCCACCTTGTTCGCACATATGGCCAAGTTGGACTGAGTATAATAATGCAATCATTCAATCCCGAATACACATACATACAGTAAATTTAATAAAATTAAATCCTAGATAAATGACAATATAATGCTTACTGTTACGAACAAGTATCACCTATTCCAAACTATCTTGACTAAAAAGTCTGAATTTATAACGTTTAAGAAGAACCACTAAAGTCTTCTTTGTCACCCCTGACCGACATGTAACATAAAAAATAAGTAAGTGGTTTTTTCTTATATTTTTTTGTTGTAATTGAGTTGGATCTAAATTTGAGTATTTTTTTTTTTTTTTTTTAATGCTAATTCGTGCAGTCTAGCTCCCGTCTAAATTACGAAGATTTCATATTTTTGAAATTTTTGTGGATGCAGTTATGGAATGGACGCACCTCAATCAAAAGCTACGCCCCGATAGAAAACATCCAACCTCTTTTCGAAGACACATGATGAAACGCAATATATTAAGTTTTAAATAAGACAACTATGGAAACCCCAAGAACAGACTTCGCAATTTCTTGAAGGACTTAAAAAAAAATAGAAGGAAGCTGACTTCGGCTCGACCGAAGTTTATATACACTCGCAGCATAATATATGTGCCTGGCAGTGTGTTATATGACAGCTATGCGATCCAACCATCCAACCATTGAAAACAAAAATGTTTTTTTCAATAAAACAACTTTTTCGAGCGATTGTTCCCATGGCAGCTTTATGCTAAAGTCATCCGATTTGGATCAAACTTGACAGTATTGTGTGTTAGCATCAGTAACGAGTATGAGAAAGTTTTTCATACTAAGACTTTCTTTCAGACCTATGTTTTGTATAACACCTATATTATATAGTTGCGCGATTGTCATAAAACTTGCTGAAACTATGAGAAAGCATAGAGAGCTTATAAATACAAGGTTCGGAGACGTTTGCATAGAAAACAAAAAGTTTTTCCTTCTTATGACCGAATAGCAGCTAAATGCTATAGTCATCCGATTTGGCCGGTTCCGAAGACTTCGTGCAAAGTTTGGTTAAGATAGCTTCCAAACTGACGGAGGAGACGGACAGACAGACGGACGATCGGACAGACGGACATGGCTATCCCAACTCAGCTCCCCCTGACAGAATATATATGTTGTAGGTGGACGGAGTTACTTCTATGCGTTACAAACATCCGGACAATTTTAATATCTCCCTCAAGGGTATAAAAATAATATTCTACAAAAGGCAGGAATTAGTTTTCTTTACTATTATCTTGTTAATATGAAACATATTTTAATTTCGGTACCGAAGTATTTTAGAAGGAGTAAAATTTGATTTCAGTAGGATCTTGATGTGATCTGGTTGGGATCTGGAGGGATCTGGGTTTGTTCAACATCATCATTCAGCTCAGTACAATAAAAATAATTCCTAAAAAATGAAAGAACACTGCAGCAAGTGTTCTTGTTGCTGGTATTACTACTTTCTGTTAGTTTTCTTCTTTCGAAAGAGTGCCCTTGCTGATTTATATACCATTAAGGGAGCTTGTGATTTGAAAGTAAGCTCATCAAAACCTCGTGAGTGCTAACGACACTCACACCTTTTGTTATCTTACTTATTTAACTATTTATCCAACAAAATGAAGTCAATTAATTTAGATTTTGTTGCTCTGTTTATCTACGATTACGTCCAAAGTATTTGCGATTTTTAACCAATAATCCATCCATTTTCAACGCGTTTAGATTATATTAAAAAATCAGCCTGAGTTGTTTTTGACTGTTAATCAGCGTAAGATCGGAACCAAACCTTGTGAAAATTTTCAAGCATAATAGTCCTTTCCCCTTTTCGTCAAAAAAAGTAAGATAGCAAAATGAATTAGATTTGATTAAGCAATATTATAATTGTTGTTGCAATGTTGAGAAATGTCTACAATAAACTTCACAGTGTCCACTTCAGTTTATCAAAAATACATAACTTGTAGAAAATTGGAATTCATTTGCTCACACACCTCGGAAGATCTGTCCTTAATTATGCCACAAGTATCCAGTTCAAAAGTATCAACAGGAACAGGATTCCAGTCATATTCAGCTCGATCACGCGACTACCACTTTGTGTATGTACGTACCATCAGCTCATCGGGACAACTCGAAGAGATCAAGATGTGCCCGTTGATTGACATTTAATAATAATAACCAGATGCTGCACTTAAGGCGGGGTAGAATTTGTGCCACTTGAAGTGGAGGCATAGATAAGCTGGTAAACAGTTATTTAACAGCTTAACAATGCCTCCACTTCAAGTGGCCAAAATTCTGTCCCGGCCTCAAATGCAGCATTTAGTTATGATTAAATTCCCAATCGACAGTCATTGATCTCTCTGAGCGACTATGAGCCAGAGGAACACGCCCAAAGTGGCGGATGTAAGTTTGTTGTAAGTTGTTCACATTATGTTGAGCGACTACCAGGCATTGACTGTACTCGTATTTGACTGGATTTGCAGACATGTAGTTTTGAATTCCATTCATCCTTGCGCAGTTGCACCAGCTGTAATAATAAAGATGACTTCTCATTTCCCAAATTTGATTTCATTAACAAAAATTTGGCATAACTCTACTTACCAAATTTAGGACTCGAATGCTCCATTGGAATTTCCCGTTCCAGTTTCATTCCTTGCAGAGTACAATTGTGTTCATATCTTTTTGGTTGATTTCCTGTTTTCAAAATCATGTCTGGAGATGGACTTATTTTTCCATTGTCTATTTCCTGTTGTTCTTCGACCGGTGTTTTGTCTGGGTGAATTTTTCATTCGATGTGGAATTGTTATAATTTAATTCCCAAAGAGTCCGCTCCTAAAAACATATTTATATATCTCAGACCAGTTAATACGCTGATTTCCCTGGCACGTTCAAATGGCGATGATACCAAACATATGCCCGCTTTGCCTGCTCAACTGTGGGATTGAAATAGTTGTGAAAATCCATTCCCATTTCCATTTTTTTTCTTAACCCCACGGTTGCCACTCAGACGCCACTGATTGACTTACGACGATTCTATCCAACTCGACCAGACAGAAATTGCGTCTTAGATCATGATTGATTTTGCCTTTGGGACCAGCCGGATGGCGACATTTGGACTGCCGCATCAGTAAAGAGATGATCTGGGCAATTGCATCGGCTCTGTTTAAAGAAAAGTTTAGCAAAATTAGTTGAAGAGAAAGGTATTTTATTTACCATTTGGTATATTCGACTAATGTTTTATTACTGAGAATACTTCGAGCAATGTTTTAGTTCTGGGAATGTCGAGCAAATCTGAGCTAACGATTATAATCTCAGATGAAACTGTTGCCCAGGCTGCTTTTGTTTACTTATAAAAAGAAGTACACATGAAAACCACCTTGCGAACAACCTGTTGGACAACAGTTTGGACAGACGGCTGAAAAGATTCCACCCCTGGACCTACCGTTCAGACCGCCCGATCACTGATTGAGACTATTATAATGAGCACTTCACCCAAACATCAACCAGTTAATTTTAGTATAAATCAGTTAATTAACCTTACTGTTAATCCCATGTAAATTTAAATCATAACTATTAATACTAATACTCTTCTGCCAATTGTATCGAAAATTCGTTCATTGTCCTACGCAGGACAGATTCAAAAAAAAAGAATAAAAAAAAAAAAAAAAAACTTCGGTCAGACGAAGTTAGCTTGGCCTTTCTCGTTTTTTTTTTTTTTTCTTATTTTGGGGCTTTTAGATTAACTCTTATTTTATTCAAATCGTATTGTTAGCACTTCATGTTTTATGCCATTTGTAATGTCATTTTGAAATCAGTCTTAAATCATCAGTTACTTAATCCCTTAAACTGTCAATTTAATACAATTTAATTTCACAAATTCTAAATCAATTAATGTTAAGCTGCTTATCCAAATTCCAAATTTTGTAGTGCAGCTAACAAGAGCCAGATGAAGACTGGAGAGTGGGTGGTAGGTTGGGGAGATGTCCTAAATTGAAAACAACAAATGTCAGCAGTTTTATGTGGTACAGACCATCAACAACTACAAATACAATGTATAAATGATGATGTGGCTGATGATGAATGCACAAGTGTGCGACTCCGCCGTGTGTGTGTGTGTGAAAGTGAATACCAAATTTGCATACGTTGGCTTTACGACTGAAATTTATCGAGAAAGAGTTTGAGTTGGTTTCCGTTTTTAGTTTCCCAGTTTACGACTAGATCAACAAATTGAAGGACTTTGCTGTCTGTGTGCGTGTGTGTGCTCCCACCATTTCAACTTTTTAAATATTTTAGTCAAAAAACATTTGCAGCTTCTACCACGTTGATTGCGGCACTAAATTAAATTATGACCTCACTGAATATATTTTTAGTTTGTGAATGCAAATGTTCTTTGATTTCGGCCATTAAAGAGAATATAAGAAACAGCCTTCAAAATTTATTTGAATATGCATCACATTTAAATATTTAATTATTTTTATTTGAACAATGCAAATTATTGTCTATGATAATTATTTATTTTCTGGAAATAGTGAAATTAGGAAAATACAAGTACACCCAAAAAATTTGTATCAATATCACTCTGATACATTGTCTCAAATCGAAACTGAAACTAGTATAATTTTTTTGTATCAATGCAAACCTAGAAAGTATTAGATTGAAACTTCGAATATTTATTTGATGCGCAGAAGTATTAATTTGAAACTAAACACTCTTTTTTTTTTTTTTATTTCGAAAATTCGAAGAATGTTGTGTAAAACGAAGCATGCCGAACGTCGCAGCTGGCGATTGCTTGATATGTCACATTTAGTGATTTTACTTTTAGTGTAAACACATGTGTACTTAGTTAAAAGAAGTAGTTGTGAGGACCCTTTCCCAGACGACGTGATGAAGATAAATAAATGGATTTCAAATGGCGCATATTTGCAAGGTAAGTATAAGCAGCTGAGTATTCATGTCGTTTTTTGAAAAATATATGTAAATAACAAATATAAGTCCTTAGACAGGACACACACCAAAGCCTGAATGCTGTTGTGACCTTTTTAGCGCTTTGCACGACAACGCACAATGGGAGAGGTGCGAAACCAAGAGAAGCAGAGAACAGGCGTTTTTCGCGTTTTTACTCAAGGTTCTTTGAAGGCGTAAACTGCTACAAGTATGGCAGGGTTCCCCCAGAAGAGAGCGCGAAAATGTGACTATGTCTCCCTTTAACACACAGGGAGTATGTTTGTGCCCCAGGGTCTATGGCTGGGGAACTCTGATGTACGGGTTCGAGCAAGAGGCATACCAATTTGGTGACTTCTGGATAAGCAACATTCGCATGGACACGGGGAGAGACGAATGTTCCCTTAGAGGGGTGTCCACACTTGACGAATTCAATTTAATAGTGTAAAAAAATTACAATTTGATAGAGTTTGAAATAAAAAATTTTTTTATAAATGTTTTGTTTTCATTTTAATGCAGATTATAATGAACTGGAATTTATAGTACAAAGATAAGAAAAAATATTAAATTAATAAAAGCTAGTATCAAATGAAACAAAAAAGTTTGATAGTTGAATTTATTAAATTAATAAGACCTAGTGTCAAATTGATACTTAAAAATTAATACAATAAAGCCTTGGTGGGCATCCCCTTTGCTCACGCTACTCAGACTACTCAATCCGTTATTTTGCCTAGCGTTGATACAACAACAACTTTTTGACGCTACGAGCACCTAATTTATGACCCCAATAAAACAAAACAACAAACACACAGCAAACGCTCGAGCTTTGACTGTCAAACACTACAGTATGTAAAAAAGTATGGTTTGTTTTGATGTGATTTGATTTTATTACATGATAAATGATGTATATATTTTCGCATATAAAACATATTAAAAAATGCTTATAGGAATAAATTAAGTGATATAAGTCTATCTGATTTACTGCGAACATCAATTAGTAAAAAAAAAGTAGATTTTGAAAAACTTATAAACGAATAAATAAATGCACTCAAAATTTCTCTTAGTGTATAATTTTTTTCTCGTTGAAAGAAACAACAAAAACACAGATTTTTCTTCACGATTTTCGGGCTTTTTTTACGGGTTTACTATTTACATAGACCATACTGGTTTTCTTTCCATTTATAGATTCGGCGTCTCTTCGTCTCTCTGTCTCGTCTTGTCAATTACCACTCTTTTCGATCATGCTATATACAGTATGACCATCGTCTCTGTCTTGAAATACTTAAACGCAAAAATGCTTATCGATACATTTATTTTTTACACTGACATTTTTTTAACTAAAAACCACAACACCACACAGCTTCTGGCTACCTCCTGGCTGCTTTTTAATGTTAAACAAACAAAACAAACGACTAAAAACAACAAACAAACGCAATTTTCTTCCAACTGAAAACAGAAAACTAAAAAGCTTTTCGTCGTCGTCGTCGCCGACTTCTAGGCAAGTTTTAGCTCTGCATGATAAATGCGGCTGTTTGATGTGATGTCTGTGATGGAAAGGATTTGCTGTCACTGTGTGTGTGTGTGTGTGAATGAGGCTTTTGGGGCTGTCACAACATAACGCGCCACACAACGAAAACACATAAAGAGGGTCTGTAAACCTCAGGAGTTTATTCAACTTTCCAGTGTGGCAGAGTTAACCGTAAGTTAAACTCAAATTACCCAGCTGTCGGCTTTAATTTGTAATTACTTATTAAACTGCAACATGCACCTGGAATAAGCAACTTGCTTTTTGCAGGAAGAGACACAAAACCAACATTATCGAGAGTGCAACAACCGAAGCGGCCTGTGTTTTTTTGTGGGCGTCATTCAGTGCAACAATGTGGCGAGTTGTTGTGGGGCGTTTTGTAGCTGCTTGTCTGCTTATTTGTGCAAATTTTTTACTACTTAAGTGCCGTGGCGTATCAACAATGTCCCCAGCCAAGTGAGCCAACACGAAGGGCTGCAGGCAGAACGGTAAACTACTGAGGGCCTTGCTTGTTATTCTTGTGATTGCTGGCTTTGTATATCCTAAAGAACTTGCTTGAAAACTATATTAAAATCGGCTTCAAACTGGAACATGGAAATTTTCTTAGAAATAAAATTGGATCCCAATTTATCGAATTTTAAACTAAATTCCAAAATTAAGAATTACTAAATTATAAAAAAAAAAGAAATAAATATCCTAATTAGCCAATAACAGATGAAAAGTGGTATATATTTTTCCCGGTATTTTATTTTGTAATTTATACCCAACCTTTTATTTTCTGCTTAAAATTATGTAATATAAATCAATAGTAAAACATAAAATTCTGCTGAACAATGCTTTAAGTAAGATAATTAACTAGAAAAAGAAGAAAAAAAGGACTGATTCACTAACTCCCAACTCACTCACCTTAATAGCCAGACATTCTTGGCAACAGCTGCCGCTTCTGAACAGGATTTGTTCTCCCTTCTCCTTTTGTCCTGGCACTTGGCACAAGTTGTTCGCGCAAATTAACACTCGATGACTTTCAGATTAACGAGTATGTTTTGTGCCAAGTGTGACCAAGTGTGAACACGATTAAAAGTCAAACACTAAAGTTATGGTCAGTTTTAATTTCAGCTAGTTGCCATTTATGAAACAGAAGTTTGACAACCAGAAATAATCAATACAAATTATTTCAGGGTCGACTAGAAAATGTTCAAAACGAAACATCAAAAAGAAAAGACGCCCGCCGCGAATTTTCAATGTTTTCGCTTCGTTGCTTAGTTTTTGCCTCTGGCCAATGGTACCAAAAAAAAAGCAACCAGATAACATGAGGGAGTAGAAAGCAGGAATGTTTCGAAACAACAACAGCAACGACAATCAGCTGGCAAAAAGTATCTGTTTCAGCAACCGGTCATAGCGAAGTATATTTTAGCATTTTTTTTGTGACCTTGTCAGAAGAAAGTGTATTTGAAAGAGATGACTGGAAATACACTTCTTAACAGGCGTTTTGCCATTTCAGTTAACATATATAGTCTCGCGATCAAGTTAGTTATTTACTTACTTATGAAATAGATTGTCTTGAGTTAAGTTGCAAAAAGTGCTTTTCAATGCAAAGTATTGTAGCGTTGAGTATTTGTTGAAGAGTGCGAGTACTACTGCAGCAAACCTACAAACTAGTTGCAAGACCAACCCAGCAGAAGCTGTGCTCTTAAAACATTATTCTCTTTTTGAGAAGAGGATCTGTTCAACGAGTCTCTTAAAAAATTTGTATTTTAACTTGTGTTTTATTAAGGGAAAATGCATTTTATAAAACATTGCCACAACTTGCCACTCATCCGACGCCACCTATGTACAAGCAAACAGGCTTAGTGCTTGCCAAGTTAACATATGTATTTTTAAATTTTGCATTTTATTTTTTGAGAGTATGACTTAATGCAGGGGCGCCCATGCGCATTCCCCAAGCCACGCGTTTGTTGCTCTGTAACGCAAAGGAAAAGCTCGCGTTTATTGCTGTTGTCGCGTTCAGGGTAGGGATGTCGAAATATCGATATCGAATACTTGTTAAATATATTTTTGGTGTGTATTTATGTTAGTTTCGTCAAAAAAATACGAAGGTTTTCTGAAGGCATTCTCTTAAATATTATTAGCATTACTGATTTTACTAATATCGAAGAGAGTGCACTTAGGAAATCTTCCTTTTTGTCCAAAAAAAGTAATCATTAAAATATCGTCAAAAGTTATTCGATATCGATATTTCGAAAACCCTAGTTCAGACCTGCAACAACAAAATCCTATGTGTCTTTCTTATCTCTCTCCGATGTCTCTCGCAAACTCGAACGCAGCAACAAAATTGCTTAGCGTAGTCGGCACTCGCCTCGCTTGTGGAGGCCCGAGCGCTTTTCGCTATTTAAGGCGGCACACACACACACAGAAATTTTATAGTACACAGAAAAAAATGCCGGGAATTTTTCAAGCCTAAAAAGTGTGATTTTATCCCGACAGTAGGAATAAATTTTTAAGTCCGAGTGGGCATATTTCATTCCAAAAGGGATTGTATTTGGCACGAATCGAACGTAACCACTAATTGAGAGAGTGAGAGAGCGAACAACCTGAGAGCAAACGCAAATTCGCTCTATTTGCTTCTATCATCGTTGTTCGATCTGCTTTTTGCCTGCAGCATCGAGCGACTTGCCATGATTCTTGATGTGAGGCTTGCAAGAAGCAGATGGTAAAAGTGTGTGAAAGAAAGTGAAAAAAAGTTAAATGGCCGATGAACAATTAATAAATTGGTAGGAAAGCAAGAACTTGCACCATGTAGTGGAGAATTTGGAAGGTAAGTGTAAAGTGTATTGTATAAAGTGTTATATTCGCTGAGGCGGTGTGTATGTGTGTTTGTATGTATGAGTTGTATATGAATGCACGTGTGCAAGAATTCTTCTTAATGTGCGCTCTACTCAAATTCTTCTTGTTTATGACTGTCTGTGTGCATGCAAAACGTTAGTTTTGTTTTTGATGCGTATGGCATATGTAAAGCCCGGTGTCCAAGCAATGCTTTGGTCGCCTTAAATTTACATATGTATGTATGAGTGTATGCATGTGGGCATGTAGTTTTTTCATTTTGTTGGCTGTATGAATGCATGAACGTACTGCATGTCAAGAAAGTTAATGTTTCCTAAAGTTATTTTCATTATTTACAGATGCGGCTATTAAATTTGAACACTTAAAGATTAGGACAGCTGTAGACCTAAGAGAAGCGATCCCTTTAGGTACTCGTATGGACCTTAGACAGAAGCTGTTCTTGTGGAATCAGACTGAAGTGAGTTGATTTTTAAATGTGTATAAAAATGGCTGCCAGTTCAAGAATGATTTTTTTTGGGTTTTCCCGATAACCACCCCACAATTTAAAATACGCCATATTCCCTTCTAGACATTTATAGCTATATAAATTATTTACCAATTTAATCGTACATTTTTTTCTACTTGCAGCTTGCAAAGGAAGACCATTCGACATCTGCCCAATCAAAAGTGGCTAACTGGCTAAGCGAGAACGAGTATTATAGCGGACCATTTTATATTTCATGAAATACGAAAATAATATCTATATTTCCCGTATATAAATATATAAAATATATAAAATCAATCTCTACCGAACTAGAATTTTATCTCGAATGGAACAAAACTGAGTTCGGATATCGGGATCAAATCATTCTCTACCGAACTGGAATGTTTTCTCGAATGGGACTAAGTTATGTTCGAAAAGAGTGATCAGTTTAAGTTCGGCCGGGCTAAAACCGGGATCAAAGCTTAAAAATATTTCCGTACCTAAATCATTCCTATCGGGAATGGTTTATGCCTTTCCAGGATCAACCCATTTTTAGAACCCTTTCGGCATGAATTGATCCCGGAAATCCCGGAATGGAATGATTTTTTTTTTCAGTGTAGTTGTTCTTGCTTAAAATATATTTTTTGCGTTAGTATTTCACTTCACGCGTGCGTAAGCTCAGTCTGGGCACCCTTGGTCTATATTAACAAAGAGATCTCAGAGATGGTAAGAGATAATGGTTTGATATGTATGAGAAATATATTTCTTATAACTGCAGGCAGATCAAGTTAATTTTCAATTTTAGCCATGTCACCTACCGTGCAACAACAGAGCACTGTCGTCTAAGCCAGGGTTCCCCAATGAAAGTTGACTTCGGCAAGCATTGGGTAAGAATTGGCAAGTTCGTGCCCCCGGTGCTATCGTTGGGGAACTCTTGTCTAAGAATTTTAGTGTGCAGTTGACACTTGAACTGACAGGTTGTGTGAGGGTGTTTTTTTGCACTGATCGCAAT
Organism: Lordiphosa stackelbergi; assembly: GCA_018904235.1. Lineage (NCBI taxonomy): Eukaryota > Metazoa > Arthropoda > Insecta > Diptera > Drosophilidae > Lordiphosa > Lordiphosa stackelbergi. The sequence continues at coordinate 32,887 of JAEIFU010002179.1, forward strand.
GTTGCTTTTGTTGTTCCTTCATTGCTTTTTTGCTCAACACTTATACTAAATTTGTGTGTATGAGCTCAACGTGTTCTGTCGAAAATATGCATTACGCCTGTCGAAAAAGTAATGCAACAATCGCAGCTTTTTGCTATAGAGATAGTAATCGAAAACAAACAGACTGCGAACATTCTGATTCACCATTTTAAAAAAAAAGTACGCATTCGTAATTGGAATCCGATGACAGTTCGGCTTTGGCATACATCCTTTATTACTAGTAAGCGGCTTGTGTTTAGTTTTTTTTTAAAGTAGTTTTTTTTTTTTTTAATCACAGTTTTTCGCGGTTAGAAGGAGAAGTAGGAGGATTTTGCCAAATCTGAAACAAACTTGATGTGGGTACAATATACACCTAGATACATGCAAAAATTTGTGGCACTACCTCTTATAGTCTGTGAGATCGACGCGTTCATACAGACGGACTTGGCTAAATCGACTAGGCTGTTGATGCTGGTCAAGAATATGAATACTTTACAGGTCCGGAAATGATTCCTTCTCGCTGTTACAAGCTTTTGCAAAAATTTTATATATGTACTCCATGAGCCTTTGGTACCTACTATATAAATAACAAATAAATTTTCATAGAATATTTTAAAGCTGTTTTCAGTGAATCAAGCACAGTCCGCTTAGGACCAATCATTGGAGGAAGTGCAGAAATTAGTTAAGCAAAAATAGAAATGAATGGATAATGGATTTCCCATCTTCTACATAGCACTATCTGGTTCATAAGCTAACATTTTACAGGTTAAGGGCCGATTTCTGATAGTGTATTCACAAAAGCCGCAGCTCCGAAAAATCTGTCACAGTGGTTACTTAAAAGTTGAAAATTCAAGCTCCAGCACTGCTTTCAATGGTGTAACCATACAACTCTTATAAGGTTATCAATTCTGAGTAATTTTGGCGATACTTTGTAACCGTACTAGGTTTTAGCAGCTGCCATATGGTTTTGAAGCTGCCCGTTTGGTGTGAGCGCAAGCTTCACGTTTTCGCAGCTTCGACAATGCTGCGCCCAGTGTGATAAGGTTATTATTCTTTAAATATCTGTCACAGAATCTAACAACTAACCATGTAAATTGTAAGTTTCTGGAAGAAGAGAAATTGGCAATAAATTGTTAGTTTATCCAACATATAACAATTATATAGAACATGTAATTTCTGCCATTACTCTGTTTTGTTTGCATTAACCCGGGATGCCCTCAAAATGACTCTGGAGAGACTGACACCAATTCCATATAAAGAAAATCATTTGACCGCAATCTGCACCAAGAGAGATTTATCACAATGGCATTCCAAGCACTCAAGCAAATGCCATTTGTGTATTGTATAGAGTATCGCATATTTGTGTAAAGAAAACTTTTTCTTCTTTCCCTACTGTGTCTGTTTTTGTTTTGCTCCCGGTGAGTGCGTTTGTGTGTGTGTTGTCTCATATTACCCCATATATGGAATAGGGAGTAGCTCATACTCGGCGTACCAATTATCGTGATACTCGTGAGCTGAGTTCTGGATGCTGCCTCACTCTCATTGGTGTTCTTGCTACGAATGTGATTGTCATGGCAACTGCGACGGTCATACTCATATCCCTTGGCAAAATCACAAGCCAGGCGACGTGGCTCTAGTGTTTTTTTTTTCCCTACGTGATGTTAGAATTTCACTTTTGTTCTACACGACTGCCTGGCAATTGCAACATATTGTTGCGCTGCTTGTTGCCACTGTTCTAGTGCCATTTTCCCCATCTGTTTTTGTTGTGTTGCGAGTGTTTTCCGAGTTGTTTTTATGCGCTTGTTGACAGCGGCGAAATAGAATTCGATTTGATGGGAGACGGGACTAGCCACCAGTTTTAATTAGAAATTTAAGGTTGCTAAATAATGTTTGTCCATTGATTTCCTGCATCTAATTCTATATTCAGTTTACTTGACATTCTGCTCAGCTTCCTTAGTCCTACGATTCGTTTGAAATTTATTAAAAATGCCGAATACCAACGTCTCTGCCACTCAATCTTCCTTCCTCCTCAGTCGCTCACACTAATCTGTCACGTAAATTTGTAACATTTTCTTGATGAAAATGATGAACAAGGCAGTATTTTTATTTATTCCACAATATATATATGCGGTTTCCATTATGATTCCCCAAAGAAAAAGGAAAATCCGCAGCAACAATAGACCAACCAGAGAGAGAGGGAGCCGGCAAGAGAATCAATTTAATTTTACAATATCCGCTTTATACCTGAGACCAGCGACGTGACCAATTTAGCCAAGTAACAAATATTTTGTTATTTATTTTGTAATGAAATCAACTTAGGTTGTGAGCAGAGCTGTGGGTCCACAACGGGAGGGGGCGAACGCAACAGCTGTGTCCTTGCGGTAATAGGCGTTTAAGAATAATTAAGTAATAATTTGATTTCGTTTTTATGACTTCCCAGGAATTAGACACAACAAAATTATGTCAGACACTTAGGAATTTTTTGCTTGGCATTGACTCGTCAGTTCTGGCAATGATGGTTGCTTCTCTGCTGCTTCTGTCACTTGTTCCCTGCGGAGTGCATGGATTTGAGGTAAACCTCAATTTGGTCTGCATGTTGAAGGGGAAAGGAATAACGTGTTGGCAGCACAGAGACATAGTGTCGTCTGCTTGTGAAAGTGATTTTTGTGACTTGCTCGGAGAAATGTTGCATACGTTTCAGCGACATAAGAATTTCCACAACCAGATGAAAACAAACTGAAAAGACCACAAGAGTTTAAGACAAATGCACACAAGAGTAGCACACTTATGCAGCAAAGAAGAGGTGATTTTTGTTTGTATTATTAGTAAATTATATAAAATAAAGCGAAGTTTTGGCATATTTTAAAGAAAGTGAACCTTCAACCATTTTAAAAGTACAAATTCAAGCGTTTATAAGAAAACTTACATAAATACGTGGAATCAATTTTCGGTTGCTTAAACATGGCGCATTCTTTAAGAAACTGCTTCGCAAGTTTACATTTGTTGTACTCAGTGCTCATTCTTTAAGTCACTGTCAATTGTTCCAAATAAGATAGATGAGGGGGAAATAGCTTGCATACTTTTAAGGGCATTTATCATGAAATGTTTCTAGGGTACAAACCGGTAATGCAAACCGGCTCTGAACCGAATTGCACCGAAACCCAACCGCTTATTCCAACTTATGAACCAAACCGTCCAACTTTTAAAAATGCTGAAATGAACGGAAACCCAAACTAGGTTAAAAGGTTCGGTTCAGTTCACTGACGAGTTTTAAGACGTAAAGCGCTTACCTTCAAATAGTAGGACCAGAACCATTAAAGAGCTCTTAAGAAAAGAAGGAAACGCGCTTAGATCCACCTGTCGGAAAATCACCTGAGGGATGGGACAGGCCTTAATAGAGAACCACAAGCTTAAAATGTTCCAAAAATTAATCCAACAAGGAAATAATGCCCTGAGGATCCTGACTGGACTCTACACATGCCAATGTAGACTGCAGATCGGAAGCCACCTGTACAAGATGTAAATTGCAAAACACCCAACTATGCAGATACTGTAAAGAAAATGAGTTCTGTGAATAGCGCGGCGCAGGCTTAATAGATTTGGAATTCTTATCTTTCACCGCAACTAAAAAATATAATAAATAGGAACTCAATTTAGCTATAAAAAAAACTGCTCGAAATTTCTCAAAGCTTGAACATTTATTGAAAAGGTTGGTTCACGTCATTTATTTATAAAAAGAATAATGACCACCCCGGCTGACTTGGCAATGTTTTCGGTCAAGCGCACCGGACGCGTATTAACACGGGTCGGTTTATCCACCAACATTTCAGTTTTGCAAACTTGCTTCACGAACTGATCCACAAATTGAGTTTTTTTATTAAATATTTTTTTAATTTCGCACATTTTGAGTCAAAGACTTACCACTTTGAAAATACGATTTTAATATTGTAACGAATTTAGGACCTGACTCCGGGAGCTAGATCTTTGGAACCGGATTCGGTACTCAGGGCAGCGGTTCTGAGTTATCGATCAACGACGATAGGCGAGTCTCGTGGTTTTAACTTTGGCTATCTGTCTCTCTAATTTTTCTGCCCGGCTTGCTAACACGTTTTCTAACCTAATTGTCAATTGAAATAAGCTGAAGAATAAATGAATTGTTAACTGTTCCTTTGGATAAATTTAGCTGTGTATTTCCTGCTGTTCTGCAAGTCGCCGGCGCACCTGCCCTGCCCTACGTGTGTTTTCGCCCTCACCTAAAAATAAGGTTTCGCTCGGCCAGCCAACAACAAGTGATCGCGGTGTCAAGTGGACACCCAAAATTCGCTACAATATTTCCTTACTTTCTTCAAGCGAATAGCGACCCATTTCGTAAATGTCCATGTTTTTACTAGATATAAGTCGCATTCCGAAAGACATTTGGCTTTTTAAAGTCAAAATATGAATAGTTCAAATTCCAAACACTAGCTGGACCACCCTGTAGAACCTACGAAAGTTCTGACATTTGGATAGATCTCCTCCGGCTGCTGGGAGAGTTGATAGCCCAATAGTCCAGGACAAGGAGTAGTGAGTTCCATCCCTTAACAACAAAACTACACTGAAAAGAAATCCATCTAAATCCAAGATTATAGTTTTGATACGGAGAAGAATCGGTGTCCGAATTCGGCAGGGGCGAAATAATCTTAACCCAAGATTATATTCTCAATTTATTATTTATTTACAAAATAAATATACATATATATCAGCCGTGCTCCCATTTTCGCTTTCACAAAAATTTTACGATTTGATCGCTTCTACGAAATGCGCAAATTGCAAAATTTCGACTATTATTCGGCCACGTATGAATCCGTGAAGTGAAAAGTAAATGGGAAATGTCGTTAGAGATAAGAGCTGCCGTCCTATGAATCAATTTTCAACACGATTTGTACTTAACTCCCAAAATTGCAAAAGCAGAAAAATACCTTTGACAACAGCAAATTTCGATTTGGCTTGGGCGATAACCGATAAGTTTGTCGATACAACTGCTTTTGGGACGTGAAGTGTTGCAGAACGAATTGGGAATAAATCAGAATCGATAACAAAAAGTTGCGAATTTCTTGTAATGGCAAATAGCTAAAGTAAGTGAAAGCCGGAGCACTGCTGTATACATTAAATTTGAACTGAAGCTTTGCAGAAATTGTAGATTGATTGATAAGTTGCGAGATGATAAATCTTGATTTTTCAAATTTTAAGCTCATTTTTTCAGTCAAGTTTTTATAAGAAAGCAAGATGCTTGATAAAGGGACTTTCAATCTAGATTTTAGATTGATTTTTCTCAGTGTATGTACCTTCAGAGGCTTGATTCAAACATGTTTTACCGTACATTTTTTTCACTGCTCACCGATTTTTTAATATACCTGTCACCAGACAGCATTTATTTAATGCAAATTGTTAACTGATTTTTGTGAGTATCCTATTTTCTGTACGGTATGAAATTATCAAAAATCAGTACGATATTAAGCTTTTAATTTTAAAGCTAAAAAAGTCTAGAAAAATGGGTATTAGTGAGCTGTTTTGATTTAAGGCAAAGTTTGTTTTTTTTTCTGTTTAAAACAAAACAAGTCGCTAAAACCCATATATGTAAATATCAAAAACGCAAGGGACGCCGTTATATTTGTAAAGAAAAAACCTTAACGGTTTCCCTATTAAACAAACAAAAAATACTTTGTTTATTTACAAAAAAAGGCATATACATACAAGAACTCTTGGCCCTGCTAAAACGATCTTTAAAAAAAACGAGAGCGTAAGTTAAAGTCGGCTCTTACCGACTTCGATATACCCGTTACTCATGAAAAAACATGTTTAACAGTGTTCCTGCGTTCCTTAGTGTGACCATCCAAAAAGTATGCAACATTTTTTTAGGGTGGGAGGGGTGGTAGCGGGGGGGCTGTGGTTCACTTTTTTGCACATAACTTGAGAACCGTTCATTCGGCAAATCGATTCATTTTGTTAATTACTAACTATCTCTAGAAGGTACAAATCGTCTATCTTTAAAACTGTAGGAGATATAACGTTTCCAAATTGCGGGGGAGGGAGGGGGCGTGGCCAAAATTTAAAACAAACTTGATCTGCGTGCAGATAAAAGAAGCATTTGTCCCATAAATGTCAAACCTCTATCTCTTACCATCTCTGAGATCTAGGTGTTCATACAGACAGACGGACAGACGGACGACGGACAGACGGACAAGTCTATATCGTCTCGGCTGTTGATGCTGATCAAGAATATATTTACTTTATATGGTCGGAAATGATTCCTTCTGCCTGTTACATACATTTGCACGACTTTAGTATACCCTTTTTACTCTACGAGTAACGGGTATAAAGACTCTCCACCCACTAGCAGCAGGCAATGCAATAATGAGATTCAAGAGATTCAAGAATTGTTTAACAATTTCGGGAATCCCCAAGTGTTTATTCGCCAATACAAGTTGTATAAAAACGAAGTCTGAAGGTTGTTGAAGCTAGAAAGGGCAACAAGTCCGCTGATGAGAGAATTGTGGTATTTCTCGAAACATCGCTGTACGGACATACCATTGCAATGCATTGCTATGCCAAAATTTTGTAATTAATCTCCATTGATTTGTGTTGATAATAAGGAATTATAATTAAAAGTGTTTACCTCGAGCTGGCTTAAACGAATATGACTATCTTGAGTCATTTTAGATGCTAACCCCAGATAAGAACAGCATTGGTTTGAATCAAATGGCAAATGTCTTAACATATAAAAAAGTTGATTGGCTTTGATAGAATTTGATAGAATTTGCTGTTGAACACTGCCAATGTTTTTGTAAGTTATTCTTAAATAGAAGGTTTCTACAATATATGCTTCAGTAAAGTGCATGGAGAGAGAGAGAGGAGAGCAGTCCTCTGGCTACATGAACAGCTTGTTAAGATACCCTGCTGAGCGCCAAATAACCGCAGAATGTTTTTAGATTCAACAGCCATTACAGCTTAACAGTTTTTAATAAAAATGAAATGCCGTCTGACTACACATAGTTAGCATAAACGATGGCAATTTTTTTTTAGCTCAAACTTAAGTTCTATTGAAGCGACAAAAAATATAGTTAAAAAAATCGATATAGATATAAAAAAATCAAATGCAGTCTCCCTGAAGAATCTAAGAACAGCGAAACTCGTAGGAAAAAAATAGAATTAGAATTGCAATTCGTTTAATTCACATAAGCCACAAAGCCAAAACCCTCATAAGGTAACACAGCAAGAAATAGTTATATATAATGCTAGATAATTGGCATTAAGCACTTGGTTTCAAATCGCTGAACATTAGTCATCTGATCTAGTAACCCAGAATATTGAAGTCACTTTAAGGCATTTATTGATTTCAAATAAACTTGATCTTCATGCAGAACAGCGCAAAGTTCACCTCAAATTTAATTACTCAAACCCCAACTTTGTCGGTTTATTTAATTTAAACAGTCTGTACCCTTTTTTTTTTGTAATTCTTAATGTCATTTGATCTTTCTTAACCTCTTAAGAGGTAATGCTACAACAGTTACTTAATCTTATGAATTGTAACTTGTGTATTTTTTTTGGTGGCAGCAATTTACTCATGAAAATGGCAAAACTATTATTCTCAAAATAAATTGCTTAGATTGTAGGAAAATTGACTATTAAATGTTTCAAAACTGTATATAAAACTGTCTCTTTACTATTTTAATAATAGCCTAACAGCTTACACTATTAGAAAAACAGTTTGCGATTTACCTTACTTGCAGTCGATGGGCAAAGACTACTGTAATAAAACCGTGAGATGCTTGAAACAGCTGTACCGTTCACCACTCTCCTTTGTGGCGTGTGCGTTCTGTTTTTCTTTAATTTTGACTAACATAACTTGACCTGGAGCAGGCTGAAACTTGCCATGATTGATTTTTTCCTAATAACAATTCATGTTTTCTCCACGCTCAATTGACAAAAGTCAATCAGGTTAACAAACAACAGAAAAATGTTTCAATAAGCGTGGGTTGTGTCTAGACGACTTTCGGTTTTCTGGGTCTGGCTAATTTGACAACGTCATCTTTCTAGTGATTTACATGTAAATATGTAAATGTATTTCTCGCTTTTGTTTTTATGTATTGTTTGACTTCTGTCTGGCTAAATCGTAGCAGGGCGGGAGGAGTTTTAGGCCATGTCTGGCCGGAGCATTTCCACTTGTGCTAATTTCACATTTCTTGTGCAAAATTATAGTTTTCTTCGGGCCTTTGTTTTAGGTATACAATGGAAGAGCTGAACTTTCTTTAGCATTTCAAATGCAGCCAGACAAAAGTCGGAAATTGTTTTCCAGACCAAGAGTTTTGTCCACAAAACAGTATTTTATTTGGGGAGGGGAGCGGAATGCATTTGCCTCGCTCTCAATTAACAGGCATTCAGTTTAATCAGCGCCTTTGTTTGCACTTTCACTTGCATTTGCCCTTTTTTGTCTGTAGGCTGCACTTTAACCCAACCATTTCAATGACTCTTCAACACACACACACAGACACAGAGCGAGCGAGGGTTGTAGACCTCTCATCAGGCACACTTAAGGGTTGTTAAGCGCCCTTCTCCACCTCTTCTTTTAGGGGGAATTTTTGTCTACTTTGCACCTTTGGCTTGACTCGACTCTTCGGCAGACATTGTCAAAATTCATAATTGAACAGTTAAGAGTAGGAGGGGCAGCTGCATGTGTGTGTGTGTGTGTGTGTTGGCCAAGTGCTTCACCAGCAGCGCATTTGCCTAACAGAATTTCTTCGTTAATAATTCAAGAGCTTTTAATGTCATGAATATTCATCTAATTTTGTGCATGATTTGATTTTATTGCGAATATTCTGTAACGACGTCAAAAGGCTCAGAGTAGGAGCGGACAATATGAATAACCATTTCAATCTTCAGATAAATTTTTCTTATACAGGTGATCAAAACCGTGGCATGTTAAAAGCGAATCATTTCCTCCCTCAACTGTAATCTTAACTAATATGTGTGTGTGAATCACATGCGTGTGTATAATATTATCTGCGTTGGTGTGAAAGGTAGTTTTCCACACAATGCATGTCAAGTGATTCAGACCGGATGACCTCTTAATGTTACAAAGAGTGAAATGTTTATGGCCACGTTGTGTCTTCAAAATATGATATTTAATGCTACTCGAGCATCGTTGTCGAGCCTCATGTTTTAGTTTGAACAACGATCATTGGGGGAAACCAGAGAACTACAAACATCCCTTCTTTCTTGATGGCATCATACACAAAACACAGAGGCAACTTTTTTCAATCGGAGCGACATACATGTTTGATTGAATAAAAATTATTAGGGAACATGTGTGTGTCTGCAAGATCGATCGGTTGAGTGCTAAGCAAGTTTGTTATGATAATGATATATATATAAATTTTGAATCATATGAAGCTGTTCTCTGTTACAAACTATGCCTTGTATGGAATGATTGTTATACCCTTGCAAAGGTTATGATAATTTTGCCCAGAAGTTTGCAACGCATAGAAATATTCATTTCCGACCCTATAAACTATATATATTCTTGATCAGGGTGACGAGCTGAGTCGATTGAGCTTTGTCCGTCCGTCTGTCCGTCCGTCTGTCCGTCTGTCTGTTTCTACGCGAACTAGTCTCTCAGTTTTAAAGCTATCGAGCTGAAACTTTGCACGAGTCTTCTTTTTACTGCACGCTGCTAATATGTCGGAACCGACCGGATCGGATGACTATATCTTATAGCTGCCATAGGAACTATCGGTCGAAAAGTGGGTTTTAATGAGAAAAACTTATTTGTTTTTAATGTTAACGTGTCTCACTTCAGCTATTATTAATATAATGCGCTTTTACGAAGATTTGGAAGTTTTGGTCAAAATCGGATGACCATATCTTATAGCTGTCATAGGAACTATCGGTCGAAAAGTGGGTTTTATTTAGAAAAATTGTTTGTTTTAATACTGGCATTCTTAAACTCTGATGAATTAAAACATTTGCAAGGGTATAAAAACTTCGGCAAAGACGAAGTTAGCTTGGCCTTCTCGTTTTCCTTTGTGCTGAGTCAGTTGGCTCTATCTAGTAATCGGATCGTAAGTTTTTTATCTTCGTATCCCACGTTGTCGACCGCACTCTTCGATGTGTTGGGCGGCAGGTGGGTTGCTGATTTGCCTGGGGTCGGAACCTAGTTCAACGTAACAATCGAAATAAAAAGAAAACGGGAGCATTTTTTTGATAAGGATTGGACCTTAGCAGTGTCTAAAAATTCATATTGTGAGTAATGTTGAAGAAGTTCCTTGCAACTGTACATTATTTTTCTTGTTCATTAAAACGCTGTCTTCGAATAATTCGACTACGAAAGTTCTTATAATATGTTATCGTTTCTAATTTGTTAAGTCCTCTATTTCACTTGTCTAAATTTTTATAAAGGTGGGCTGTCAAAAAACCTAATTGAGAAGCTTAGATTGGCCATATTTCTTAGTTTTCTCTTATAAGAAACTAATTTTAACACTAACTTTTTAACAGGAAAATTAAATATCAGTTAATGGTTATTTTAATTCAATGCTTTTGTTGTTGCTGGTAATTATTTTGTTACAATAAATTCAACAAAATTGCTTGCAATGATAAATCAAAGTTCAATTTTGATGTGGCTGAGAAATATTTTCTTGTAGGACTTCTTGAGTCAAACAAATATATTTTGGAGAACAAGAAGAGTGTTGCGGTAAGTTCGAAGCAGAATGCAGAGGCTTGGCAGAGTCTTGGAGATGAGTTAGCCGCTCAAACCGGAGTTCACCGCCCTTGGAATTAAAAATAAACGATCGCGTAAAGAATAACTTTGGAGTCTCGTCTATTTTCTATAAAATTGGAGGCATGATCCCTAGTTCAGCCACAGAATTGGAAAATCAATTTTTCATGTATGATGTGTAAGCTTTAAAAATATTTAATTAACTTCTAAAATTTTTGCACAAATCAATTAGTCAGTGTTTTTTTTTTTTGATGACATGTAATGCCATAACGTGTTAGACTTGTGTCACTTCACAGTTTGCTGAAGGAAGTCTGACTCCACAGAAGTTGTCCGCAGTGATGAGAAAACGGACACTTGCGTAAAAACGCTGCGCAAGTGAAGATTTTACCAGTTACTTTGAAAAGACAATTTATTTCTAATACTAGCAATAATTATTATTAATTGGGCCTCTAAGCTTTGCCATTGCACACTGGGCGGAATTGCCTTTTTTTGGCATAAACTCCAATAATCAAGAAAGAAAGTTGAAACTTCAAATATTTGCTGTTCATAATATAAGTTAATTTCGAATTAATTTTTTTGCCGGTTTGACCACGTCACCCCCGCCACCTATACACATCTCCTCCGTCAGTTTTAAAGCTATCTTAACTTAACTTTCCATGAAGTTTTTAGGTACATTTACGCTGTACATTTGTTGGAAGCGGCCGGATCGGAAGACTATAGCATATTGCCGCCATAGGAGCGATCGGCCGAAAAAGTAGTTCTAGTGAGAAAAACTTTTTTGTTTTCGATACAAACTTCGAAAAACCTCTTGTATACTAGTTTTTCATGCGTTTTTATGATACGAAATAATAAGAAATAGAATAATAAGAAAAACTTTTATGTTGTCAATAATATCTCGCCAAAACTCAAAAATATTTAAATATAAAATGTTTCCACATAAGTCTGGTTATTTTGGTCCAAATCTGTTGACTGTAGCATATAGCTGCCTAAATAAAACGCAATATGGTGCAAGTGACTAGCCTCCTCTTGTGTTGAGTTTTCCCTTTTAAATATTTTTTGGTTTTACCCCAAGCAGAGAAATGCCTTATTACTAACAGTATTTGTTGTTTCTTTTTTACGTTAGGTTCGTTTTGTGCGCCTCGGCGTGAGGGGGCCGCAGAAAAACTCTTTTTTTAAATAACACTCTTTAAATTGTGCCTTAAGTTGTTTTTTTCTTGTTTTTATTATTTTTAAATTTTTTTATTTTTTTAATGTTTTAAATAATTAAACGGTTAATGTTAAAAATAATTTTTTTTTTTGTACAACCGTTCTCATTAAGCGACAACTGTTCGCTCAATTGTGTAAAGTGTAGAAAAAAAAGGGTATAAAATATATTATTGGTTTTTAATAAATTTAATATATATTTTTTTTTGTTTTTTAAGTTTGGTTTTATTTTTTCAACCCAAATTACCATTTTAATTTTGTAGTTCATTTCACTGCTAATTTCCTTTATAAACTATTTGGGCTCTGAAGGCGGGGCGTCAGCCCTATCTTAAATGCACTTGTTCAAATATCTTTGAACATATTGCAGAGGGCAAAAAAATGGTATTTTTACTTTACATGTACTGTTCAATTATTTTTAAACATAAATATTTCAGAGGGCAACAATTTGTATTTTTGACATATATTTTTTTCTCTTCGATAGTGGACTGTATTTTAAATGTGTATATTTCCATATAGGTTTTAAACTTTCTTGCTCAGATTCTTTTACTTTAGTTTTTATTTTTGATTTACAATAAAATATGTTTTGTTCAGCCAATTCAAATAATGCCATGTTTATTTAAAACATCTTGCGCAGGCAAAAAAACATTTTTGTGAACTTTTTTTATTTTGAAAGATTCGCAACAGTGAAATCCGCCTTTTGTTGCAGCGGTGCCACACGGGCACTCTACTTTTTATTTCAATAATTTTTTCTTTTAATTTATTCTTCTTCAACAGCGACAACTTCTTCTTATGGGCCGCATGGTATGGTGGTGGTATAAGCCCAGGCGTTTTCGTCTGAGTCGCGCCTGGACAGCGCCTCTCCATTTTTCGGGACTCGTACCCGTTGCTCCTCCTTCTCTTCCTTCCTTCTTCCTGATTAAAAGGCACCTCCTCCTTACGCTGGGGAGTCCCCAACGCTTGGCAGGCCACTTTTTTTAGCGAATTTATCGCCGTTTTCCCCCTCACGCAGGGCCAATCCCTAACGCTTGGCAGGCTACTGTGATCCTTCTCACGACTCTTAAAATACCTTTATCTCCCTCCGATCACTGCCTTAGGCTTCCTTACATTTGAATGCCTTTTTCCGACCTGAGCAAATGCCATTCAATTTAGCAAGTTTGCCTTTACAGGGACGAAGGACAAATGATCACTAAAACGCAAATACGCTTGCGAGTGATCCGCTCCACATCACGAAGCTGAATCTTACGCATGTATGGTGCAAGTGACTAGCTCCTCTTCTAGAAGCTGAATGTTTATTAAAGTATTGAGTTTTCCCTTTTATACATTTTTTTGGTTTTACCCCAAAGCAGAGAAATGCCTTATTACTAACAGATGTGTCCCTTCTTGGGGGTTGCTTATTTTTAGGTTCGAATTTCTATTTTTGTGCGCCTCGGCTTGAGGCGACTGCAGGTAGCGGTCTTAAATGCACTTGTTCAAATATCTTTGAACACTGCCATAGGAATAATCGGTCGAATGAATGAAATTGTGGAATGCAAATTATTAAATATCTTTAATTATATAAATATTACAGGCTAAAAAGGTAAATACACTTTGGTTGAGCCGAAGTTATCTTTCCTCTATTTTTTGATGTCGTTAAGCTTTCTAGAAAAAAAGTTTGGTCTATTTGATCGCACAGTTAGTCAACCAATTTAAAGCGAAACGAATATTTTCTTTGTCTATATATGTTCAAATATTTCGTCATTGCGCAAATATGCGCTTAAGTTGTTAACTCTATTTAAATATATACACAATAACATAGACTTCCACATTATCACTTTCGGTAATACGGCGTAATATTGCTAGTTCTGCTCCACGAAACACAAGGATTGAGAATATGTTGTACTTAAAATATGTTGCAACGTTAACATTAAATACAGCACGAAACAAAAGCATATATAATGTAAGCTCAGTACACTACATAATACATACCTTTATGAGTATTTCGCATATTTTGAAGCGCCATAATATACAATCCGATTAGAATGGCTGATAATCAAACATTCACAAAATTTCAAGCAGAAACCAGACACAAATAGCTTAGCACTGGCCACTTTAACGGGCTGTCAAATGCCCATGCTGGGCAAAAAAAAATATATCTTAATATTTTTATTTAGGGTAGACATTTATTTAACGGAAATAATTATAAAATTATGAAAATAATTAAAAATAATTATGGACTTTATGCCAAAAAAATGGGAATTCCGCCCAAAGTGCATTGGTGGCTTTTCAGCTGTGCCAGCGGTCAAGGCAAGAGCCATGTTTGCGTCTGCTGCCATTCTGCTGGGCTTTGTCATCTAAATTACCGCCTGTCTCTTCCTGTCTCACCGTCTGTCTTTGCCAACAACATTTTCATTGTGTGGATGTAAAGAATTCGCTTATTTATAAGCAAATTGTTTAAGCAATCAACAAAATAATCACGACGAAAATATCGATAGCTCTATCGGGGCTACACTAGAGGATCAAATTTGACTTCGGTTCTTACCAAAGACAGTTTTGGGCCGTAATGATAGAATGGTCTTAGATTTTCATTCAATGTATCTGAAAACCGTCCCAGGGATATGGAAAAACTATTCCTCCCAAATGGATCTTAATGAATTCGTTTTATTTTCTGTGTAACTAAAGTCTGGATGAAATCGTTATAAATCGTATTATCAAAAGTAACTTAATGGACACAGCAAGCAAAATATATTGGGTTAAAAACTCTTGGATCAAGCAACTCTCCGTAACAAAATATACTGATCAAGAAATTCTGCCTTGAATCAAGAATATTTAATCTTACCATTCTATTGACATTTAAAATTCTTCATCAATTAAATTTGGGTTATATAAAACTCTATTATATTTGTGGGGAGAGGCCCCCCACTCCACCAATAAAATAAAATTTTTCCGTAACGGCAATGACTCGACGCAAAAATAGTTTGCCAAATGGGTTCGCTGATCAGCAAGAAATAAATGCATCAATTACCTTTTTGCGATTGCCAGCAAAACCCATTAGATCAACGTTTGTCAAGTATAAAGCGACGCTAACCTGCCTCTGAAAACCTATTTGCTCTCTTGGCACAAGCCTCGGCATGCGTTTTGCGAATTGTTGTCATCACCAAATCGGTTGGTCGTGTCTCTCACACCCATCCCCCCTTCAAATATTTTTTCTAAATCTTTAATTTTGAGAATTATTCGTACTTGGATCAGGTACTGAAACTCTTGAACGAGGAATGTCGGGATCAAAATTTCACTTTTTCCGTTTTTTTGAGATCGAATGCTCTTGATTCTAGAGCGAAATTCTCTATTAATTCTTTGAGGATACCTATGGGTACAATGGCTATACTTTCATTTAATAATTTAAAAACCGCACACTTCGAAAAACAATCGATTAAATATACCACCAACAGCAAATCAGCACATTCCGTTTCCATCTTTACACTCAAATAGCAGAGTTCCAGTTTTCCGAAATAAGAAAATAATCAAATTCGCCCATTTTTGCTTGAAGCCATGCCCAACGGTTAGACATTTAACCTTTTCGAAACCCATTTCTTTATCACGATGCAACCACATCCCTCTACATATCAGATGATCTAAATATTTACTTTGGCCCTGCCAACGAAAAAGAGTTAACAATATCATTTTAACAAAAGGTATCCCAAAAATAAAAATAAAGCTCTACCTCCGAGCAGACAACCCTTTACTTTATTTTACGAGCACACGTGCGTTTTGTCGACGACCTCAACAATGTCCCACCCTCCGCCGCCAATCCGCACAATTCCCCAAGCCCCCAGACCGACTACACTCCTCGCGCATTTCTTTTAAAGTTTCCACGCTTGGCGAGTCGTAAATTTAGTTGAAAATGTGTCGTAAAATATATCGAAGTGCGTGTTAGGGGGCATAGCCCAATTTATTATCGATTTTCAAAATGTCAAAATCATCAGAAAACATTTCCTACGTTCCATGCCCCCGGGACTTGAGTTGAGGTAATGCTTAGCCTCGTTCGCGGCTAATCATTTTGATTACTTGGAATATTCAGTTCAAGCCCATTAGATGGCTATTTGCTTATCAATTGTGTCGCCACCCTTCCGGGCGCCTGTTGTCTAAGTATTCTGGCGATTCCAACAATTTTTGGCCGGCATTTAAGTTAACTCAGGCAGAGAGTACGTGAAGTTTCGATGAGGATTTCGTCAAATGAAATCAAATGATTTGCCGTGCAACTGATTTATGCTTAATTTATAGAGCACACTGCCGGTCTGACCGGCATGCAAAT
>JAEIFU010002180.1:0-49142 GCA_018904235.1 Lordiphosa stackelbergi
CAGAAGTTTGCAACGCATAGAAGGAATCATCTCCGACCACATAAAGTACATATATTCTTGATCAGCATGACGAGCTGAGTCGATTAAGCTTTGTCCGTCCGTCTGTCCGTCCGTCCGTCTGTCCGTCTGTCTGTCTGTTTCTACGCGAACTAGTCCCTCAGTTTTGGAGCTATCGAGCTGAAACTTTGCACAGTCTTCGTTTCACTGCACGCTGCTAATATGTCGGAACCGACCGGATCGGATGACTTCTTCTTGTAGCTGCCATACAAATGTTCGTTCAGAAAATGGGTTTTAGTGAGAAAAACTGGTTTGTTCTCAATATTATCGCTTTTAAACACGGTCATGGGTAATATGAAATGTTTTGAATCTGATTTGCGAAGTTTGGTCGAAGTCGCTAACCGCTGAGACAAGCTATTTCAAGTGTATCAAAACTTCGGTACAGACGAAGTTAGATTTGCCTTTCTCGTTTTTTTTGTGTGTTCTCAATTTCTCATGAAATTGCTCTCTTTTTACTTTTCGCAATTGAATGAATGAATGAATTTTGTTCGTACTAACGGTTGGTATATTTTAGTCTAAGCAAGAACTTTTACCTATATTACTTGTCCAAATTTCTAACGGATTTCAGGAATAAGTTGAAAAACTGGAAAAAAGTTGTGAAAACTTGTTTTTTTTTTGTGTTCTCAATTTCGCATGAAATTGCTCTCTGGACCAAGCGAGAATTTCACTAAATACAGAAGAGAGAAACCAAAATTCCAAGCGAAACGATCGAAAATGGAACAGTCGGAAATGAGAGTGGCTGACTTTTAGGTTTCACTATTCGTTTTTGTTTGCACAGCCAAAATCTGAACTCAATTAACAAACAAAATCTTTATAAGTAAATAAAAGACTATAATGCCAATTAAATTTCACTAACAATTGCTAAATTGAACACAGAATTAAAAAAAAATTACATCTTACAACTTACAATTTGGCAATTACTTCTCATTCCACTGACTAACAAGCATTACTTTTCAAAACGAAAAAGTTGTTCGTTTTGGTGTTGCAAGAACATGAATCAATTCCACTTTCAAAAAGTTGCCGTGGAAGTGGAATTGAGAACATGCCTGATAGTATCGTTAATACTACTCTGAAGTTGAAAAGTTCAAAGGTCAATAAAAAGAAAAGAGGCAGCTAATCAGACTAAACCCAGGCAGGGATTTTATACTGCCATCATACCCTTTCAGAATTTTTTGGTCTCGACCGTATCAACTTTTTATACTCTGTACCGAAGGTACATAGAGTATATTAAGTTTGTGCAAAAGTATGTAACAGGGGGAAGGAATCATTTCCGACCCTATAAAGTATATATATTCTTGATTAGCATCAACAGCCGAGTCGATATAGCCATGTCCGTCTGTCCGTCCGACCGTATGAACCAGATCTCAGAGATGGTAAGAGATAGAGGTTTGACATGTATGGGACAAATGCTTCTTATACTTGCAGGCAGATCAAGTTTATTTTCAATTTTTGCCACGCCCCCTCCCGCCCCCGCAATTTGGAAAAAACGTCATATCTCCCACAGTTAGTAGATAGATGATTTGTACCTTCTAGAGATAGTTAGTCATTAGTAATATGTATATATTTGCCGAACATAAAGATCGGAAGAGCGGTTCTCAAGTTATGATCAAATAAGTGAATTACCCCCCGCCACCCCCTCCCAACCACTCACAACCAACGCACAATCTTAGAGAGAGAGAGAGAGAAAGAGAGAGAGAGAGGGAGAGAGAGAGAAACTTAGAGATATTCTAGGTACAGAGTATAAATATAATCGGGCTTGACCGACTTTCTCACTTGTTAGAGTTCAAAAATGTGTCACACTGTAATTCGCGGTTTGCTACGAACGCCACCTACATAGTTGCAAAAGCACGAAGGATCTTCACAGATAGCCAAGAGAGGACGCTCAGATATGTCGCCAGCGGAGCCAACTATGAGCGACTTAATAATGATATTAAAAAACGTGGCAACGAAAGACGACATTGCCGATGTGAAACAACAGTTCGGAGCGGTGGCCCAACAAGTGGAGGAGCCAAAAACTGAGAATAATGCTCACAGATTGGAGATTGAAAAAGTCAAACTCAAAGCAGACTACGATCACAAGAAAGCTTAATAGGATTGTGAGCAACACAAAAACAAAAATCTAATATTTCGCGGCATTCAAATTGAACGGATCTGCCGGGACGTGATGAAGGTTAATAATGTCCAAATCAAGGAAGCTCGAATATTACATAGGCGAAACAATAAGATGGGAATAATTGCCGAAATGGAGTCCGAGGAGGCAGCTAACACGATACGAAAAAATTTAAACAAGCTTGCTGGCACAAATATCTATGTGGAGAAGGACCTGAGCGATATAAGGCTAGCCCATAAAAAAGCACTCCTACGGCTAAAATGTCTACAGAGCAGAAATATAAAGTCATAAAATCATAGTAATAAATGATAGTATACGAATTGGAGGCAAATGGATGAGATTTGATGCCAATCTGGATCTAACCAACGAGGAGCAAAGAGCCAAGGCAGTGCTCGACGAGCTGTACGGCGTACAAATGGGAAATCTCCCCCTTGATTTTAAGTCACTCATAGAATGTAATAAGGCAAAAAACTTAGAAATAGTACAGAGCTCAAGCAAAGAAGGTTAGGTTAGGTTGTGATGGCTGAGAGCGACGAGCCGCTCTCCCACTTAGGCCACTTTGGGCCCATTGCGTTGCCATATTTATTCCCTATTTACCCTTTTTAATACTGAGGTGGGTCCTCGTTACTGAACCATTGTGTGGACAGAATAAATTTGAGTAGAGCTGGGATCTCTAGCCCGGATGTCTCCGAGAGGTTGAGTAGCAGAGGTTGACCAAGTGTCCTGAGTCTCCTTCTACTCAAGGCGGTGCAATGGCACAAAAGGTGTTGTACCGATTCCTCCTCTTCTTCGTGTCCGCAACTTCTGCAAAAGTCATGGTAAATGACGCCTAGGCGTGCTGCGTGTCTACCAATAACACAGTGACCTGTAAGGATCCCCACCAGAAGTGATATGTGGTCCCCTTTGTGACGTAAAAGTGTGTTAGTACGTTTTTGGTCAAATGTTGGCCACGTAAGCCTCGCTACTGCACAGGAGGAAAGGTTTTTCCACCGATTCGTAGCGAGACGAAGGGTTTTCAGCTTTTATGTGGAGCTTAAATGTCGCCATAGGCATCCCTATCATACTCCTCCCTAAAAGGAGCTCGATGGTGGTTCCTATTCTGGCCAATTTGTCCGCAGACTCGTTACCTTCTATGTTGCGGTGTCCAGGTACCCATATAAGGTGTATACTAAAATGTCGTGCGATCTCGTTAAGAGATAATCGACATTTAGTAAGTGTTTTAGCATTGTTTGTATAAGAGTCAAGTGCTTTGGGGGCGGCTTGACTGTCTGTATATGAATACATTTCCTTCCTTGACCATGAGTGTGCTAAGGTAGGTGGCAGCTTCCTGGATGGCTACCACCTCTGCTTGGTACACACTACAGTGGTCAGGAAGGCGGAACGATAAGTTCAAATCTAGGTTGGGAGAGAAAACTCCCCCTCCTACTTTTTCGTCGAGCTTAGAACCATCAGTGTAGATGTTAATGGCGTTAGCTCTGCTGTGGGGCAGGTTGCCCCAATCGTTTCGGCTTGGGATATAGACGTCGTAAAATTTGTCGAACGTCGTTTGTGGTATACAGTAGTCTGTATTTGATGGTATACCCGTTTGGTCTTCGAGTATGGTGGCGTGTCCCGACTTGCCCCTGTTCCAGGCATCGGGTTCTCGTAGTCTTAAGGCTGTTGTGGTAGCCATTTGCTTAGCTACGAGGTCTAGTGGTAGAAGATGAAGAATAGTATTTGGCGCTTCCGTTGGTGTCGTTCGGAGAGCGCCGCTAATACAAATTTCAGCACTTCTTTGTACTTTGTGAAGATTTTTCAGGGCTGATTGTTTCCGTAGAGAAGTATGGGGCGTATTACGGCTGTGTAAAGCCAATGTACAATGAATGGGGAAAAGCCCCATCTACGGCCAATGGCCTTTTTACAAGAAAAAAGAGCAATAGTTGCCTTTTTTATACGTTCATTTATGTTGTCATTCCAGAGCAGTTTTTTATCCAGAATGACACTCCGTTGATTTTAGGCGGGATAAGATCAGGAATTTTGTACTTTCGGAAAAGCACTAATTCCGTCTTAGCCGGGTTTACGCCCAAGCCACAAGATTTTGTCCACTGAGCAAGTGTTCTCAGTGCGGTCTGCATGAGGTCACACAGCGTTTGGGGAAACATTCCACATTTGAAGATGACAATATCATCCGCGTAAGCCACCACCTCGTGTCCCTCCGCCTAAATTAGCCGCAGCAGTTGGTTAACTGTTGCAACCCACAGAAGCGGAGAGAGAACACCTCCTTGCGGAGTGCCTCTGTTTACACATCTGCGAGCAGTTGCACCGCCAAGTTAGGAGTACACCGTTCTGCTGGTTAGCAATTGTTCGATGAATCCCACGAGCGGCACATCTGCTCCCACAAATGTCAAGGCAGAGGTGATGGCGTTAGGTTGGACGTTATTGAAGGCACCCTCTATGTTGAGAAATGCTACTAAAGAAAAGTCCCTTACTTCAAGTGATCTTTCAATCCTTGAGACCAGGGAGTGCAGGACGGTTTCTGTAGACCTACCCTTGCTGTATGCATGTTGGGTGTGTGCTAGATGAGCAGGACTAATAGTTTGCCTCAGGTGTGCATCTATAAGTCACTCGAGAGTTTTAAGAAGAAACGAGGATAGGCTGATTGGCCTATAATCGTTTGGTTTCACATGTGAAGCTTTGCCAGCTTTCGGTATGAATATTACATTAGTTTTTTTCCACCTAGTGGGGATGTAGTTGACCTTGAGACAGCTTACATAGATTGTGTAAAGCCAGGTAATTGTGTACCCAATGGTTTGTTGTAGTTGGTCAGGATATATGTTATCGAGACCTGGCGACTTAAACGGTTGGAACGAATCGATAGCCCATTTAATTCTGGTCCCCGTGGCAATGGTTTTGTCGTATTGCATAGAAAGGTCGGTTGGCCTAACCTGAGGTATTAAGTTAAGGGAGCATTCAGGGAAGTGAGTGCTTAGCAGAAGATTTAGAGATTCTTCGCTAGAGTCGGTCCAGGATCCGTCTGTTTTTTGTAAGAGTCCTGGCGAGGCTGGTGAGCTAGCCAGAATCTTTCTGAGCCGTGATGCATCAGAAGTAGATTCAATATTACTACAGTAATGGGTCCAGGAACTACAATGCCTCGGATACGGACCCCCCCTGACGACGACCCACGCAAACGTTTTAAGGACCACGATTTGAGGATATGCACCTGGAATGTACGCACCCTCAACGGAGTGGGTGATGATATCGACTTGGTGAAAGTCCTCAAAAAATACTCATCGGACGTTACTGCACTCCAAGAAATGCGATGGATTGGATATGGGAACAAGATAATAGCGCTACCAAAAGAGAAGAAAAAACCGAAACCACCTCCCTGGGAGATATACTACAGCGGGCATGTTTCCAAGCACGAGTTTGGGTGCGGCTTTGCAGTGAGTGATAGACTACGCCACTCAGTCATCAGCTTTACACCAGTTGACGAGCGGCTTGCCGCGCTCAAGGTATACTTATACAAGGTAGTCGCACTCGCTCTCTTGCTACTTCTTATTTCAGTGTCAAAATTTTTATTTCTTATTATAAATACTTATTTCACAAGAAATTTTACACAAAGAGCAATATGGAGGCGCCATTGCTAAAATTGAAAAAAAAACACGTAAAGTCTGTCACAAAATTAAGAAGTAAATCAAGAAAATTTCGTGCGCGGAGATGCGTCGCTCTCAACTGCTGCCAACAGACTGACATTTAATAAGGAAGCAAAGAGAGCGAGAGAGCGAGCGAGACTACCTTTTTGAGTATACCTTGGCCGCGCTTAGACTTAAGGCAAAATATTTTAATATTAGTCTTATCTGTGCACACGCGCCAACAGAAGACAAGGACACCTCGACAAAAGACGAATTCTATGAGCGCCTGGAACAACTATACGAGCGCTGCCCCGATCACGACATAAAGATCGTGCTAGGCGATTTTAACGCGAAAATCGGGAGAGAAGGAGTCTTTGGTTCGACAGTCGGACGATTTAGCCTTCATGAAACAACCTCCGGTAACGGAGAGAGGCTAATAGACTTTGCTGCAGGCCGTAACATGGTCTTAAGTAGTACGAGATTTGAACACCTCGACATCCATAAGGCGACCTGGAAGTCCCCTGATCAACGAACACGAAATCAGATTGATCACGTTGTGATCGACGGAAGGCACTCATCGAGTGTACTAGACGTGCGTGCGATTGGAGGAGCCAACATAGACTCGGATCACTGCCTGGTTGCAGCCAAGGTACGCACGCGGCTCAGTGTGGCAAATGCCTCACGCTCTGGCACACGTCGAAAGCTAAACGTCGAGAAGCTGCAATCACAAGGGACCTCTGAAGCCTACAAAGCCAAACTCGCCCAACTGCTCAGGGAAACCTCCCCATCTTCTTCCGATATATGCGAACAGTGGAATCGTATATCACACTCCATGAGTACGGCTGCCAAGGAGATACTCGGGAACTCCGAGTCCCCTCAAAGTCGGACTTGGTACGATGAGGAGTGCCGACTTGCTACTGCAGAAAAAGACGCAGCCTACAGGAGAACTCTGCAGTCGGGAGCAACGCGGGCTGTTAAGGAGCGATATCGGGAGAAAAAGAAAGAGCGGAAGCGCCTCTTTAGAAGGAAAAAGAGCGAGCAGGAAAGGCGCATGCGCGAGGAAGTCGAGATGTTATTCGGCATGAGTGAGACTCGAAAATTTTACCAAAAAATTAAGCAATTAACAGAAGGTTTTAAGCCCAGAGTCGCACAATGCAAAGACGAACACGGGAATCTGGTCACCAATCCGCAAGTGGCGCTTAACAAATGGAGAAGCTACTTCTCCAACCTACTGGGAGGCGATGACGAACATGATGCCGCCTATAGAGAAGTAGCGATGCCACCAATCGACAACATAGAGATAGACCCGCCGACCCAACAGGAAGTCTGCTTAGCCATACAAAGGCTAAAGAACAATAAATCACCTGGCGCTGATGAGCTGCCCGCTGAATTGTTCAAGGCTGGAGGGGAAGAATTGGTAAGGTGCATGCACCAACTTCTTTGCCGTATATGGGTTGACGAAAGCATGCCCGACGATTGGAATTTAAGTGTTCTATGCCCAATCTTTAAAAAAGGAGACCCTGCAGTTTGCGCCAACTACCGCGGGATCAGTCTCCTTCCCATTGCATATAAGGTTCTGTCGCGCATTATTTGTGAACGTCTTAAGCCGCTTATTAACACACTGATTGGACCTTATCAGTGTGGCTTTAGACCTGGTAAATCCACCACAGACCAGATATTCACATTACGACAAATCCTGAGAAGACCTATGAGAGAGGCATCAACACACACCATCTATTTGTTGATTATAAATCAGCCTTCGATACGCCGATAAGGTCAAGGTTTTTTGAAGCCTTGTCTACCCTTGGTATACCAGCAAAGTACGTCCGTCTTTGCATGATGACGTTGAGAAGTACACAAAGCTCCGTCAAAATAGGAAAGAACCTTTCCGAACCATTTGATACCAAGAGAGGTTTTAGGCAGGGCGATACCTTATCGTGCGACTTCTTCAATCTACTGATGGAATATATATGCGCCGGTGCCCACATGCCAACAGAACGGGCGCCTTTATTTATAAAGATCTAATGCTACTCGCATATGCCGATGATATCGACATCATCGGCAAAAACGAACGGGCGGTAAGCAGGGCGTTTTCAGAGATTGAGAGGCAGTCAGAACTGATGGGTCTAGCGGTGAATGAGGACAAGACGAAATACCTTGTATCCGCGGACAAAAAGTCCTTGCGTCTTGGACAATTTGTTACAATGGGAGAATACAACTTTAAAGTTGTTGAGGATTTTGTTTACCTCGGAACGACGATATCCAGCGACAACAACATCAGTCTGGAAATCCGACGAAGGATCACTCTTGCAAACCGATGCTTCTACGGGCTAAGTAGAGAGCTCAAGAGCAGAGACCTCAAGCGAAGAACAAAATTAGCCCTATACAAGTCGCTTATCATCCCAGTCCTGCAATACGGCGCAGAAGCATGGACAATGACAGCAGCGGATGAAGCGGCGATTGGCGTGTTTGAACGAAAGATTCTTCGGAGGATTTATGAACCTTTAAAAGTTGGCGATGTTTTCCGCATTCGAAATAATGACGAACTGTATGAGCTCTATGGGGACACCTGTCTGGTCAAGCGCATAAAGCAACAGCGGCTGCGCTGGTTAGGACATGTCACCAGGATGGACGAAGAAGCTCCAGTAAGGAAAGCTTATTATTCGAAGGCGGCTGTATACGGAGGAAGAGGCAGGCGGGGGAGACCTCGACTAAGATGGGATGACCAGGTTCGGGCAGACCTTGCCAAGCTTGGTTTGACCAATTGGTCTCAGCTCGCACGGAGCAGAAGCGACTGGCGGACATTGTTGGCAGCGGCCGAGACCGTCGAACGGTTGTGATGCATGCATCGGGCCAATCAAGAAGAAGAAGAAGAATGGGTCCAGGAGGAGCGCCCTCCTGATAGCTTTCTTATAGGTAGCTAGCTTTTGTTTATATAACGCCCATGCGGTTGTTTGGTCGTTATATTTGGCTACGTTAAATGTGTGCCGACATTCCTTTCGGAGCTTATCCAGCTCTGCAGACCACCAAGGTGGTTTAAATGTGCATTTTATTTTTCTAGGGGGGGCAGGCCCTATTGAACGAGCTCGTATACGCGATGGTAAGCGTATCGACAAGCTCATCTATCTGTTTTCCCGAAATTGGTGTGTATGGTGGGAACGGTCCAAGCTTGTTACAGAGAAGTTTGTTGTGTACTTCCCAGTTGGTCTTTTTTGGGTTCTGTATCCTTTTGGGTGAGGGACACTTATTTGTTAGTACGACCTCTATGTATCGATAATCAGAGAAGGAGTGCTCTGGGAGCACCTTCCATTATATCAATTGGCCACAGAGGTCTTCGGAGATGAGGGTTATATCTAAAACCTCTCTTCTATTTTTGATAACAAAGGTCGGGTCATTCCCTTTATTGGCAATGTGCAAATCTGACTGTAATAGGTAGTTGTACAGTGATTTACCGCGCTCATTTATGTCTGAGCTGTCCCATTGTGTGTGGTGTGCGTTGGCATCGCCAAGCAAAGAAACAACGATCAAAATTTATCAAACAATCTTAAAAACAATAGACCCAACATCAACTACAGGAAAATACAAATTATATCATACAACATCGCAGGGCTAGCCAATAAATTAATTCAGAAAAACTTCTTCTAAATGATTAGCAACTATGACATTTTTATACTATACGAAACTTTTATCGAAAAAAATGAGCAACAATACGAAATATATTTTGCGGATTTAGAAATCAAATGGAGTTTGACGACAAGGTCATCAGGAAAGGAGAGGGTAAGAGGAGGCATTCTTTATGGCATTAAAAAAGACTTAAAGCGATTATGTAATTTCATGACAATTGAAAAAATCCTCATATTCGAAAGTGTATCGCAAATTGAGAAATTATATATCTTTCCGACTTCTTGAAACTGTATAATACCCTGAACCAGCCATTTCTCGATAATATTATGCTAGTATGTAACCTCAATGCAAGGACAGGAGAACTTCAAAGCACGATTATGGAGCTCACAGCCATGGAACCTTTTGCAAATTCGAAACGATATTCGCAGGGTAAAATTGATCGATGCCAAAGGGAAAAAGCTAACCGAACTTTGCGAATGCTTTCGGCTCTCAATCCTAAACGATACAACAGTAAGCGATACTGGAAGCTTCACTTTCATACGAGGTCATGCCAGATTGACCATAGATTATTGTATACTCCAAGGCATCCGGCACTGCCTAGTTAAGGATCTTAGGACAGAATAACAACCGTTCTCAGACCATATGCCACTTGTGTTGGATCTTGAGTTTCAGACAATACACGCGAGTAACTGCCAAAACTGAAATGGATGCAAAAAAAAGTGCGAAATTGGACCAGGAGCAATAGATATTATCAACAAACCCTAAAGAGACAACTATAGATCAGCTCACAAAATGCCTCACATCAGGAGCGAAATTTATGCAGTCGAAAGTCAAACGAAGATGGATTCAACCGTGGTTCGATGGGGACTGTGAGGAAGCCAGATAAAACTCTATCAACTCACTTAAAAAAGCTGGACGCACGAATTCATCGGAAGACAAAGAAAATTATAAATCCCTAAATGCGACATACAAGCAATTATGTAAAAACAAACTACGGGCTTATTTTAACGATATGGAAAGGAAGATTTGCCAAATTGTAGACCGTAAATCCTTCTGGAACCTGGTAAGGAGCCTAAATGGATATCGCACGAATAAAATAATATCTGTTGATCCATCAGCATTAGCAAAATATTTCAAAAGTCTCCTTTGGCAAACGAACATGCCAGTATGATGAGTTTCGCACTACCTAAAGTCTCAGTGGATAATCTGGATTGCATCATTACACCACAGGGGATTCGAACCGCCCTGGTGAGGAGTAAACACAACAAAGCCCCCGGTATAGATGGAGTCCCCAGTGAGTTTTATAAAAATGCTTCTGAATCGTTCATCTTATGTCATCTGGTCAAATCTATAGAGGAATCTCACTCTTAAATGCTGCAACAAAAGTTTTTGCGTCCGTTCTTCTTGCCCGTCTAGTCAACTTTGACAATCAATACCAGCTCTTAACTAAAAACCAGATGGGCTTCAGAGAATTGTATATTATTTTACAATATTTTACAGCCGACTGCATTTACGTTCTTACTGCAATTGCCAAGGAATACCTCAGCAAAAACGATGTACTGCTTCTTCATAGATTTTAAGGCGGCCTTTGACACAGTAAATATGGACAGCCTACTGTATAAATTAAGCAATTTGGGCGTATCCACCAAAATGATAAAAACACTAGAGAGCCTATACAACAATAAATAACATCACAAGGGTCTGGGATGGCCGAAGCCTGTCGGAAGGATTCACCACAAACCAAGGCGTCAAACAGGGTTGCTTACTTAGTCTCCTACTATTTGCCCTCTATGTCGATGATATTGTATATAAACTGGCTGGAGGAGTCAAAGTAGGTACGCATCGGTTCAAGGTGCTGATGTATGCTGATGATATTGTCATGATGGCGGAGACACCGGATATGCTGCAGGAAATGATAAACACTACACAGACATACTGCAATACATGCAAACTTGCTATTAATAGCGAAAAATCGAAAATACTTTTAGTACGGAATGAAAGAGGAAGATTTGCCCGAAACGAAAAATGGAGCCTTGCAGATACACAGTTGGAGGTGGGCCGTGAGCCCACGGCAAATAAAGCCATGCCTGCTATATGCCGAAAATATACTACTACTACTATAAAAGAATTCAACCCAACTGACTGACTGACTGGCCATTGAAGATAGGAAGCTGAGTTTTTCACAGTAGTTATATCTTATGCTGAAAGTGAGTACTAAGAACGTATTTTGGAAAATTTTGTCAGGAAATGTGGAAAATTCACGGAAAACTGTTGTATGAAACTTTTTTGTTTTTGATCAGATCAAGTTCAAACTCATTTTCAAAGATCAATATGAAAATTGAACAATAACTGCATACCAATCATCCGGAAATTCAGCCCCTGGATGTACAGTGGGTGATCAAGGTTACATAAGCGGAGTTTTAGCTACCAGCGATTAGCTGCAAATTCATTTTCAAAGTTACACATCATAAAACATAAACAATGTGATCTTCAAGTTTAGGAAAATCTATCCACAAAGTCGGAATATTCACGGAAAGCTGTTGTATGAAACTTTTTGTCTATTATCCGATCAGAGTCAATCTTATTTTCAAGGACGTATATAAAAATTCAACAATAACTGCGTACCATAAAATTCCTCACGCAAAGAACTATATTTTTTTATAGATTTACTTGAAGCTCTATTTGCAAAAATTGTAATTGAAATAAATTAAGATGTGATTTTCTGGTGTTAAAAATTTGACCCAACGGTCGGAAATTTTTTTGGAAAACTCTGTATACAAAAAACTAATTTTTTACCCGTCTTGAAACGCGATTTGTAAGGATAGAATACGAAATAATTTGAAACGTGATTTTTCAAGTAAAACGTGATTTGAAAAACCGCCATCTATGTGTGAAAATATCCTGAAAATTCTACACGCAACAAAACTATTTATTATCTGATTGACATAAAAGGTGGGTTTTAGTGATCAATTTCAATTCCATTTGTTGTTTTATTTTCCGATGTTGGAAATACCGCCGGGATGCCAACTAGTAAGTGGGTGGTAAGTGGGTTGAAAGTGGGTGGGATGTAGGTGGAATGGGGTGGTAAGTGGGTGGGAGTTGAAGGGAAAAGCAGCAAAAAACGTTGATTTTAAGCCTATGTAAGTAAGATTCGATTTCTGTGTTTTACGGGGACTCAAATTTAAAAAGTATTTTCAAATTCGGTAAATATTTGATCACGATTAACTTCAAACTGATCCTGTTATTGGTGTATATATCGCTCACTTACTTCAATACTAGCATAACTCAAAAAATACGTTTTTGACTTGATGATGCAGAAATATACGCAGTATTGTGTTCTATTTATTGTAAAAATTTTCATATTGATATCTCTTATACTTTTCACGTGAGATCAAAAAATGTCGAAATATCATTTTACAGGTTCATTTTTATGTTATTGCAAGAGCGCCATATCTCAGTTGTCCTGCAGTCGATATTGCGCAAACATACATCGGCTTTCAGTTGATCGATAACTCTTTTGGAACTAGTTCTCATATCGAAGTGTTTCCACTCTCTAGATTTACAACAACAGAGAGATACGAAGCATAATATAGAAGGAATGGACATACATATATGAGAAGATCGCGTGCCATTAGCATAAGTTTCATATTACTTTTACCATTTGAATTTGGAAATAAGTATAAGGCATTTAAATTTTAAGAGTACGAACTCCATTAACAAAATTATTTATTGCAGCCGCAAATTTTATATACTCTTCCATTTGACGAAGCAAGTAAATAATTCACTTCTTTAGGATTTACTTTTTTTTTTAAGAGGAAAGACATTCCGTGAAACTGTTCATTTTTATTTCAAGCTTAATTTGTATAAGTACCTGAGTACCTGAGACTTGGACATCAGGGAACCACTGGAAACTGATTCAAATCAGTGGTTCAAAGAAGGACAATTAAATAAATTTCCGGATGCCGCTCTTACCGGTAGATTAACAAAACAAATTCTTGCATTAAACTAAAAGAATAATTTTTTTCTGAATAAACCAATTGAGAACTTTAAGCGCGTTTTTCTCAAAATGGATTATTTTGAGTTATGCCAGTATTGAAGTAAGTGAGCGATATATAAAAAAGTTTACCTGACTGACTAACTAAATGATTGGCAATCTACGCACAGCCCAAACGGTAAGAGGTTTCGCCGAGGTGAGTACTGTTTGAAATGCAGCCGAGTGAAACTTATTTTTATCAAGAAATCGTGCGGTTAGAAGTGCACATGTTTACCTTATTAGTTTCTTCAGCGGTAAAGCTTTCCAATTGTGAGTTTTGTTCACCTCCAAGATCTTCTTCGCGGTGTCGTTCTAACTCAAGCAAGCTTCGTTCGTCTTCTTCATCAATTTCTTCGGTCTGAGCAATTGAAGACTGTTCGTCGTTGTTTGTCGTTCGTTCATCCATAACACGCAAACAGCGGCTGCACATTTGACCTTGTCTAAAACATAGAATATAATGTTAACATCATAAGAGTGTTTATTGTATGCCAATCAGCCTATTACCTAACGTCTTCTAAAAGAGAGAACTCATCTTGCATAGACATCATTTCTTCATTGGTATTGCATTGAACCAAACGGCTTTGCAAAGTTTGGTTCTCCTGTACTGGAGGGGAAAAGTTAGTTCAATTTTAAATTAAAAATAAATGGTTAAATAGTGTAAGTTTACAACTTGTCGCACCTAATCTGGTGCAATAAAAAAGACGCGCAGGGTTTTCTGCGGATTTAATAAGATTACCCATTACTTAAGTAAAAGTTTATACAAAAGTTGCACTATTTATATCCCAACGGCAATAAATGCTATTTACTTATAACCACCAGCTGCTCCTCCAATTCTCCATTACGTTGCTTAACAGTCAGGTAATCTCGATTTTTGCATGCCAATTCACATTCCAAATCACTAATCAGTTTAGTGAGTTCTTCATTATCTTCACTTCTGACGGCTGTTTCCTTGGAATTTCCCATAGTGCTCAGAACGCTCATGGCCGTGTTGTCATTTGGAATAGAAACTTCGCAGACTCCAGTTGAGTTAACTATATTTCGTTGCTCCAAACCAAAATGATCCGTTGTAGTAGCATTCAGGTCGGGAAACTATTAATAATTTAAATAAATTAATATCAATATGGTATTGCTAGCTTCGGCAGACCACAGAGAGATATAAGAAATCTATATCTGACATGCAGAATGTTAAAATTAGGAAGTCAAACCAGAAGCGTATACCGGTTCAGAACCGAAACTGATATTTATGTGTACCGGTATCCAAGAACCCAAACGAGCCTTAAAATTGTACCGGTACAGTTTTCGTTCTGAGTGCACAAACTAAATAAATTCCAGCCCAAGCACTTAGTTTTGGAACATGAACATGATAATTGACTCGGTCTACACGTAGTGCTAAAAGCAGGGACCGTAAATAAGGATTTTTTTTTAATAAAAAATCACACACATTTAACAGACCTAGAAAAAAAAAGTATTTGCTTCAAAATCTTTATTTTTGTCCGATTTATGCATATCCGCCATGATTTTTAAATTTCTGATTTTTTACGCTTCTGAAAAGAAAATTCTCAATGAAAATAATGGTGTGAGTTAGGGTTTTTCGCCGATATGATTACATTTTCTTGACCTATGATTTAATTCCTTTCATATGACACCACATGTCCTTCGAGGACGTATATTAAGCCTACTAAATATTTTCTATTAAATGTAATTTATTCCTAATTAGTGTGTTTAACAACAAAACAACTTATGCATTATTGTACACCAAAAATGAACTGTAATGCATAAGTTGTTTTCAGTTGTGAACAAACACAACTTTTTCGGACCTAGAGCCAGCTCAACTAACTAATTAAAAATTAGAAAGGTCGCCAGATAAATATAAACTTTACTTTATTCCTCTATATTCTGTTGCAATATGTATGTAGCATATATTATTTTGGGCTTAATATAATATATAGTAATATTTGACATTACGGGCTATATTTATCTCTATAAATATAAAAGAGAATGTCCTGATTCACTGATTAACTGACTAATTCACTGATTGGCAATCATCGCACAGCCTAAACGGTAAGAGATAGAAATTTGGACAGGAGTTTCTGTTAGTGGTGAAAGTGCGTACTAAGACGGGGTATTAGAAAATTCCACCCGGAAAAGTCGGAAAAGCGTCGGAAAAGTTTGTATGGAAAAAATGTTATTTTTCATCCGATTGACTTAAAACTTGGTTTGTAAGCATAGTACGCGAAATAATTCGACACGTGTTTTCCCGATTTTGGAAAATCCGCCCACAAGGAAAATGGCCGGAAAATTCTGCATGCACAAAACTATTTTTCATCCGATTGGCTTGAAATTCGAATTGTAAGGATAGAATACGAAATAGTTTGAAATGCGATTTTTCGAAGTTGGAAAATTTGACCTGACGGTCGGAAAATTTCCAGAAAATTCTGCATTCAAAAAAACTATTTTTCATCTGTTTGGCTTGAAACTCGGTTTGTAAGGACAGAATTCGAAATAAAATAAAAATTTCAATGTCGGAAAATCCGCCAATCCGCCGCTAGCTCCATTTAATTCCATTTTCGCGCTAGAATATATTGTTTTTGAAATTACTATGTTTTCTTGTGTTTGTAAAATGTCCAATATGAATCCCGGCCACCACCAACTTTACATGCTATTTAATTTTTGAGGCGCAATGTCAGCATCAAGAAAAAAACTGTTTTTAATTTGTCTCAACGAAGATATCACCATAAAGAAGTTTTTGGCTTTGGCGAACTATTTTTAGATACAGTTTTAAGTAACAAAACCTGTAGAGAGCAGGACTGCATCGAAATCTGTTAAAGAGATCGAAGATGGATTCGGTGTTCATCCATAGATTTTCTTTGCCAATATCTTATTTTCTTCTAAATAGTGCGATTCTAAAAAAAAAAAGAAAAATAATTGTTTTCCATTTTTTTTAATATTTTATCTAGATGTTTAAAAAAGAAATTTCGAACTTTTTCGAGCAAAAAATTTTTATTTTAATATTTTTCGTTTTTGCATTCAAACTACTTAACCGATTAAAAAACAATGTTTAACGCGATTATTGGAAATTTAATAACCTTTCGATTCATACCTTCTGAGTCGAGGTTTGGATCAAAATGTAAGTGTACCTACCGAAAAAAATCTTAAAGTTCATATTAAAAACTAAAAAAAAACTATTTAAGACTCTGTTTATTTCTTTTACTCACACTTAAAAAAATTGTGGATTTTTTTTTTAATTTTGAATTTGATTTTTTTTTTTTTTTTAAGCTTGGTACGGAGCAGAGAACTGCAAAAATCACTTTTTTCTTGATTGCGTCATGCACAAAATTTCTTACTCACATTTATTCATCTCACAAAACTCTAAACTCAACTTAACTCAACTCAGGAACTGCAAAACTCACTTTTTTCTTGATTGCGTCATGCACAAAATTTCTTACTCACATTTATTCATCTCACAAAACTCTAAACTCAACTCAACTCAACTCAGGCCAACGCATTGCGAGAGACATAGGAGAGAGAGAGGAGAGACACATATGATGTTGTTGTTGCAGGTCAGAGCGCGACAACAACAAAACACAGCTGACGCATGGTCACATACATATGCGTATTTAGCATATGCGTCTTTGCACGAGTTTATTCATACGAGATGATTTTCGTTCGCTCAGAATAATCATCGTTGAGCTAAATGGAATGAAGCGAGCTTGATTATACTCAGAGTGCCAAGAATTGAGTTGAATTAAACTCAAGGGCGAGCATGATGAGTATGCAAGCTCGATGCATTGAGCGCAAAGCCAGTTTATTCGTGTATTGATTAATGTGTGAGCGATTTGCACTCGAATGAAGCCGTTCTCTGGTACGGAGATACTTGCGAAAAGTGTGCGAAATCTCTGCATATTATTTCGTCGATAGCAAGTGCAACATAAGGCGCTCATCTCTAGTTGCTTTGTTTTCAAATTTAACTTGGCGGGAAAATTTAAACTAATTAACAGCGAATAGTTATGGTAGCTTTTAATGATGCAATATTTGCTATAATAGCTTTATGTGATTTGTAAGAAACGGTAGTGAAGGCTTCTAGGTGTTCAGGGTCCTTACTTGCAGTAAAGATCCAAGTG
Source organism: Lordiphosa stackelbergi (assembly GCA_018904235.1). Lineage (NCBI taxonomy): Eukaryota > Metazoa > Arthropoda > Insecta > Diptera > Drosophilidae > Lordiphosa > Lordiphosa stackelbergi. The sequence goes on from JAEIFU010002180.1 coordinate 17,557, forward strand.
GAGCCAGATGTAAAACGTAAATAAATCGCAAATAAATAAATCGTTTGTGCGTTCATCGTGACCTTTAATTGTAATATTTCAATAATTTGCTCCAATAGGCAATTGGTGCTCCTTGGACACGACTAGGGAAAGGGCAGAATCGACTGTTTTGGCCAAGGAATCTCGATGTTATGTATTTATAATGCAACGGCATAGATTAGAAGATGTTGGCACTACTTGCGGCGACAAAGAAGTCCCCAGTCTGACCATTGAAAAGTTCTGCGGCTCATCCGTTCGACATACGGAATCGCCGTCGTCCACAATTGAATCCTCTTGTGCTGGGCCAAGATCCTCATCATCAGCCCTCTCGAATGAGGAGCTAATGTTCTTGAAAAGAGAATCAGCACATATTGGTTTATATGCATGGCATACGCACACATTCCTTGTGCCGCAAGTTGGTCAAAAACGACATGAGTGGAGCTAACTGCCAGTTCACATCGCTGCCTCCTTGAGTTGCGATGGATACTACACCACCGCTTTCACTTTTGCACACACTTACACTTAGGACGCCGCCAGCGAACGGTGGCGCTGTCCTTTAACGAAGACCAAGCCGCGTTGCAATGATCTTTTAGCAAAAACAATCAATTGTGAATACCATAATTAAACTCAATAAATATATATACTTTCCCAGATAATTTTTTGTCAACCCGCTATCATAATGCTTTTCATAGATGAGCTAGGGCCATCTTCTCCTCCAATGAAAAGTTGTTCATCCTTTTTAATGTTTTTGTATAGTAGTTCTACTCATTTTAAAACTCCGCGCCAAAACACTTGTATGTACAAATATGGTGCCTACCGCCATGAGTACGAAAAATATGTTTTACATATATTTCACACCTACGAAATCATCTCTCATCGCTTGACTATCGGGTGACTATCGCGTGACACATTGACGTCGGGTGGCAACGCACTGTTATCGATATGACAATTTCGTGCGTGAACTCCATACCAACTCACGAAACAGCAACCTGCGAAATCCGTGCGAAATCATTTTTTTATATGGACTTTTTCATTTCGCGGGCATTTCGCGGGTATCTCCATACCAAGCTTAAAGTTTAAAAATAAAAAAACATAATTAAAAACTTTTTTATATTTTTTATTGCTTTTTTCCTACCTTTAAGAGAAAAAAAACAGACTGCGATTATCTCATTTACTTTGTAAGATATTAATTTAATTCCGCTAAATTTGTCATTCCGCCCACTGTGCCCAGGCGTGAAAATTTCCTGAATATCCAACATGCAAAATAAATATTTTCCATCTGATTGACTTCAAACTCGGTTTGTAAGGTCAAAATGAGAATTCATTGTTTTGATTTTCCGATGTTGTAAATAACGCCGGGATGCCCACTGGGAAGTGAATTGTTTTGAAAGTGGGTGGTAAGTGTTTGTGAAACGGTGATTTTTGTGATGTAGGTGGGATGTGGGAGGTATGCAGATGGGAAGTGGGTGGGATGTGCGCGGGAAGTGGGTGGTATGTGGGTGGTATACAAATGGGAAGTGGGTGGGATGTGGAAGGGAAGTGGGTGGGATGTGGGTGGTAAGTGGTTGTGAAGTGGGATGTGGGTGGTATGCAGATGGGATGTGGTCGGGAAGTGGACTGGATGTGGGTGGGATGTAGATGGGATGATGTCGGGAAGTGAGAGGGATGTGGGTGGGATTTGGAAGGGATGTGGGCGGAAAGTGGGTGGGATGTGGTTGGGAAGTGGACGGAATGTGAGCGGGAAGTGGGAGGGATGTGGGTGGGATGTGGAAGGGATGTGGGCGAAAAGTGGGTGGGATGTGGGTTGGGAGTGGGCTCGAAATATTTGACTTTCACGATTGACTTCAAACTGATTCTGATATTGGTTATATACTTTTCAAGGCGCAGCGAAGCGCGACGGGTTTTATGCTAGTTATTCTTATATTTACATACACGAATGTGACTACACATACACCTCTTTAATATTCTATCAATTTTTTGTTTTCTCGAGCCGGATGTTTGATATTCGAGAAAAATTGTCATAATTGCATTACATTTTTTGGTTTATCTAAATCCATGAAGTGGGTGCGAATATGGGAATATTCAAGGCAAGATTAAAGGTCAATATGAGTGACTACGGCATGCAGAATGCAGGGCCGTCAGAACGAACTAATCTGCAGCGGTACACGACTACTGAAGCGGACAACAAACGGTCTACGATCCTAGTAGACGAATGGGTCATCCAATGAATACCCTTGGAGAGAATCTGAACCTGGCTATTAAAGTAGCTGGTAGAGAAGTTTCATGGAATTGTACACTAGATTGGACCTGTTGAGTATGAAATTTTTAAGGTCATGGTCTCACCCCCTATCTGCTGATTTTCTGGTGTATATTAAAAGTAAACAAAAGCAAAAATAAAAACAAGCGGAGTTTTAACGTTCGTTGAAAGGCTTAAAAGGTTTCGTGAATACTCAGATGAGATAAAAATGCAGTTCGACACAATACTTCATATAAAACATATTCCTTTTCTAAATTATTCAGATTTCAAAGCTGTTGAAAATTGTTTCTATTCGTGTAAAATACTGTGGCGAACTCCTACCTTTACTCATACGCAATTTTGCCCATTATCATATAATTGTTTTATTTATAAATAGTTGGCGTTGATTTTATTTAAAAACTATTCGAATTTGAAAATCAATAAAAGACAACTTTTGTTATTTCAAAAGATTACAGTAACTGAAATGATCTAATCATGCCGTTTTAAAATAAGCCCTTTGAAATTTTTTGGTTTCCACTATTAAAAATAACCATGTTCTACAGTGAAAAGTATCCCGAGCATTTTGCTCAAATTTCTGCGGGCCTTCTCATTCTGATTACGAGTTGATATGTCAAAGCCATATCTTAGTTTCCGTTTCCAAGATATTGGCGAAAAAATAAATTTCCGACTTCTTGCCGTTCTAGAAGCATTAATTTTTGATTTTATGAAGCCTCTAGGATAGTACAAATATCAATGCAACTGAGAAAAATGAAACGTGTTATAAAGCCTGGAAAAAGAGATATAGCTAACGCGGGCGTTCACATTTCGATCCTGACTCAAGGCAATTCCGATTTTACTTAGGCCTGATCTAGTCACCGCAGACTTGATTGCCACCTTCCATAAAGCCTTATTAATCTGGTGTTCAACGTACATACGTTTAAACGAATACCGATGAGAAATTCAGAACAGGGACGAACATTTAGGTTTAAAACGAAATAAAATGTATTCTAAAAAGGGAACATTTACCAACTGCGGAATGCAACCACCATGACGTTCATTGCTTGTCCTCTGTTTGCAGAAATAAATATCGCTTATATCAGCGTTGTGTAAGGTCGAGTTGCGTTCTTGTTGTAATTGATCGTTTTTACGGCGTTCCGTGTTAAGAGATTGTCGTGAATCGTTTAGCAGTTGGCCAAGCTCCTCGCAGCGTGCTTCCAGTGTTTCAATATTAGATGAAAGTCTATAATAATTAATTTTTTAAGCAATTGAAATATTTACTTATTACTATCTCCATACGATTTAATTTGCTTCTTGTCGCGGCTTTTCTCCACGTTGAGACGCTGATTACTGCGTTCCAGGTCCTGAATGCCAACCTCTAACTGTTCGTAAACTTTAAGCCTCGAGTCATTCACTTCAGTCATGGCATTAATATGCTTGTTTAAGTGCTTTGCAGACGACATGAAAATAATAGAGATATAAAAACCTATGATTAGAAATTGTACAGAAAGGAAAAAGGTAGGATTAAATTCTCCAAAACAAAATTATTGTAAGTTGGCAAGATTTCTTAGTAAATAGTCAATATAATAGCTGAACCCGCCGCGACTACGTCCGAGAACTTCGAGAGATTTTATATTCTTATTAGAAAATCTAGTTAGAATACCAGATGTTCCAATTGAAGTTCCATCTCTAAAAACAGGGCTTAATCTCTCGCCAAAAAATTTTCCTTTTTATACTCTGTACCCATTGAAAATAGGAAAAAGATCACGAAGTTGTGCAAATGTATGTAACAGGGAGAATGAAACATATCCGACCCTATAAAAAATATATATTCTTGATCAGCATCAACAGCCGAGTCGATATAGCCATGTCCGTCCGTCTGTCTGTATGAGCGAGTCGATCTCAGAGACTATAAGAGATAGAGCAAACATTTTTGCATGTACATAGGTGTATACCGTACGCAGATCAAGTTTGTTTCAGATTTGCAAAATATCCCCTCTCCCCCCTTAAACCACAAAAAACTGTCAGAGCCACAATTTTGAAGTTGCAGCCTCGTCGCTTAACATGAGGTATAACTTGCAGCCCTTAATCCGATGGCTGGTAAGTAGATGGCACCACCATCGACAGAGGGAGCTACGGGAAAAGAGCTCTGCTGAATCTCCCAACAAATCACGGGATGTTTGAAACCAACCAAAAGAAATTTCCGTGGCACCTTAAAGTGGAATTCGGTTGGGATTTGGTTGGAAGAGGCTTCTGTGGCACCCCCGTATACAGCGAATATTTCTGCACCAATTTGTCAAAAATCGTATTTTTGAGTTAAAAAAAATCAAATTCTCAAACGTTGCCGTTCGGATTCGGCGTTAAACTGCATGTCCCTTTCTCTTGTGCGAAAAATTTAAAGCACACACGCGAGATTGAGAGAAGCGCTGCTTGTACTAAAATTTTACATTTTTGCGCATTGACGAACATTGACATTTCCCAAAAAATTTTGGGGTTTTTTTTATAGCAAAATTTTGGAAGAATTTTGGAATGAAAAATGCACGAAACCTTCAAGGCGAACGGACGTGTTTTCAGAAGCTCTGCATTAAAAACATAATAAATCGAGTATTCTAAACCGAAAAATAAATATTTGTGGATACAACCGACCATAAGTCTTTTCACTGCGCCGTTAGCAACAAACCGCAGCATTATTAATTGCCAAAAAGCAATTTAAATTAAAGACATTCTTTTTTTGTTACAAAATTAATCGAACTTCAACCTTTGAACCTCCAACGTTTGAGAGCCGCTTGTGAAGTTTGAGCACAAACACATACAGTTGCGAAAAAAATAATAGCACCACTACAACACATTTTGTTCTTGATAAACAAAACAGATGCGATTACTGTTGCGATTTTCTTAAATTTTGATTATTTTTATATTGATTAGTATTCCCCATGAACAAAAAGAGTGTTATTTAAGGATTTAAAGAAAAAAGGCCCCAAAAATGCCCAAAAAAATAGCACCATTAGCCTTTTTTTAGTGAACCCCGTATATGTTGCGGAATTGCCTTTGTAGAAAGCATGTGTTTATTAGTTTCGACTAAGATTTCATCGTTTCTATCATAAAAGTTATTAATAATCATTACAATGGCACGTGGAAAGCTCTGAACTGCGGAGAAGCGTTATCTTATCAAAAAATTGATATTGGACGGAAAAACTTGCAGAGAAGTTGGTCAATTGGTAGGATGCTTTAATAAAATGATTAAAAAGCCTCAAACTATGAAGAAAAGATCGAAACACGCGGACGAAAACGATCGATGACCCCTCTTCATGTCAAAAAACTGATTCGTCAGAGCAAGAAAGATCCCTTCAAGCCTGCTGCCCAGCTTAAAAAAGAGCTTTAAATAAATGCAATGGATCAATTAGTTCGCAGATATCTTAGGCAACATAACCCAAAAGCCTGCAGCCCAAGAAATGTACCACTTTTAAACGCGAGACACTTTACCAAGTGCAAGAAGGTTGTCAGGGATCGTGCAAATTGGACATCCCAATAATGGAGGAATATTCTATGGTCAGATGAGTCCAAAGTGGTTATGTTTGGTGAAAAGGGATCTCAATCATACGTTATACGTCCATATCAATTCGGCCACCCCATTTTTTTTTTATTTTGTTGAATATCCCTATTCTAAATCAAAAATAACATTTACAAACACTTCATTGTGTATTTCCATACTACATGTAGTTTGGTCACACTTAGAATATTTGCTCTCTATCTATCCTTTGACTTCGAGTGCTGTGCATGTGGCGTCGGTGTTGCGACTAAAAGAGCTTTGAAATTAAAACATATAAACTTATAAAAACATAAAGTTCAACAACGTGTTATTATTTTTATTTAGTTATTCAGTTTTCCCAACATATTTCCAAAAAATTATTAATGGCTATTATTTTGAAGTATGTACTATACATATATGAAAGTACCCCAAAAAATTTTCCCCCAACCGTCAATAGTTCTTACGATAAACCGGAAACACATCAAATTTAAAAAATATCATAGCTTTTGAACGGTGCATGGGCCCGAAATTTTGGCCAAAAGTACAATTTTTGGTTTGGGAAACTGGATAAAACGAAGGTCGCTGATTTTGAATACTATAGCTATTTTCTGGAAATTTGGAACCGTAGAATAGTTTTTGAATGCCAGCCGTCAAGTTGATTTTTCTTAAAATTCCTGCAAAAAAAAAAAAACAAGTTTAAGCACACTTCCTTTGATTTCTTATTTTCCTACTGTTGCCTAAAAAATTTTGGATTCCATTCGAAGCGTTTACATAAAAAATTAAAAATCTAAATTTTGTGCTTTTTTTACATTTGGCCTCTTTTGTTAACAGTACCCATACTCTCTAATTGTTATTATTTTCTTTGAATATGCATAGTATATGGTGGTTTGCTTATTTTTAAATTATCGCATTTAAAACTATATTCCCATTTGAAATCAAGAATGTTCTGTTAAAAAGTCAGCCTAGAAGTATGCTTTTTTCTCAACTTCGGAAAAAACACATGACTCTGAGGTAAACTTTTTCAACTAAGCCAATTTAATGTGTTAAAATGTGTAGCATACCTTAGAAGCACTGGAGTAAATTGTATGTGTTAAAAAATTAGATTTTTAATTAATTAAATTTTTTATTTATATTTTGTTTTTTCAAGTATTGACTTAAGAGAGGTATATGGTGGAAAAATCGTATCTATATATATAAAAGAGTTCAACCTGACTGACTGACTGACTGACTGACTGACTGACTGACTGGTGACCGTCGCACAGCCCAAACCATAAAAGATAGAAACATGAGATTTTCACAGTAGTTTTATCTAATGCTGAAAGTGAGTACTAAGAACGGATTTCGGAAAATTCTGTCGGGAAATGTGGAAAATTTGCGGAAAACTGTTGTATGAAACTTTTTTGTTTTTCATCCGATCAAGTTCAAACTTATTTTCAAAGATCTATATGAAAATTCAACAACAACTGCATACCAAACTTCCGGAAAATTTACCCCCCTGGGTGGAAAGTGGGTGGTCAAGGTTGTATGGGCGAAACTATAGTTGCCAGCGATTTGCTCCAAACTCATTTTCAAAGTTACGCATAATAAAATATAGGAAACGTAACTTTAAAATTTTGGAAAATCTATCCATGAAGTCGGAAAATTCACGGAAAACTGTTGAATGAAACTTTTTTGTTTATTATCCGATCAGATTCAAACTCATTTTCAAAGATCTATATGAAAATTCAACAACAACTGCATACCAAACTTCCGGAAAATTTACCCCCCTGGGTGGAAAGTGGGTGGTCAAGGTTGTATGGGCGAAACTATAGTTGCCAGCGATTTGCTTCAAACTCATTTTCAAAGTTACGCATAATAAAATATAGGAAACGTAACTTTAAAATTTTGGAAAATCTATCCATGAAGTCGGAAAATTCACGGAAAACTGTTGTATGAAACTTTTTTGTTTATTATCCGATCAGATTCAAACTCATTTTCAAAGATCTATATGAAAATTCAACAACAACTGCATACCAAACTTCCGGAAAATTTACCCCCCCCTGGGTGGAAAGTGGGTGGTCAAGGTTGTATGGGCGAAACTATAGTTGCCAGCGATTTGCTTCAAACTCATTTTCAAAGTTACGCATAATAAAATATAGGAAACGTAACTTTAAAATTTTGGAAAATCTATCCATGAAGTCGGAAAATTCACGGAAAACTGTTGTATGAAACTTTTTTGTTTATTATCCGATCAGATTCAAACTCATTTTCAAAGATCTATATGAAAATTCAACAACAACTGCATACCAAACTTCCGGAAAATTTACCCCCCCTGGGTGGAAAGTGGGTGGTCAAGGTTGTATGGGCGAAACTATAGTTGCCAGCGATTTGCTTCAAACTCATTTTCAAAGTTACGCATAATAAAATATAGGAAACGTAACTTTAAAATTTTGGAAAATCTATCCATGAAGTCGGAAAATTCACGGAAAACTGTTGTATGAAACTTTTTTGTTTATTATCCGATCAGATTCAAACTCATTTTCAAAGATCTATATGAAAATTCAACAACAACTGCATACCAAACTTCCGGAAAATTTACCCCCCTGGGTGGAAAGTGGGTGGTCAAGGTTGTATGGGCGAAACTATAGTTGCCAGCGATTTGCCTCAAACTCATTTTCAAAGTTACGCATAATAAAATATAGGAAACGTAACTTTAAAATTTTGGAAAATCTATCCATGAAGTCGGAAAATTCACGGAAAACTGTTGTATGAAACTTTTTTGTTTATTATCCGATCAGATTCAAACTCATTTTCAAAGATCTATATGAAAATTCAACAATAACTGTGTACTAATTTTCAGGAAAATCCGACCTGGAAAAGTCGGAAAAGGGTCGGAAAAGTTTGTATGGTAAACAATTTTTTTCATCCGATTGACTTGAAACTTGGTTTGCAAGAATAGTACGAACAATAATTCGACACATATGTTCGCGATATTGGAAAACCCGCCAACGAGGAAAATGGCCGGAAAATTCAGCATGCAAAAAACTATTTTTCATCCGATTGACTTCAAACTCGGTTTGTGAGTATAGTAAGTGAAATAAAATGAGATGTGATTTTCCGATGCTGGAACATTTGACCCAACGGTCGGGAAATTCCTGGAAAACTCTGCATGCAAAAAACTATTTTTCACCAGATTGACTTGAAACTCGGTTTGAAGGGATAGAATACGAAATAATTTGTGATTGCATTTTCCGATGTTGGAAATACCGCGGGGAAGTGGGAGAATAGTGGTTGGGAGTGGGTGGTTAGTGGGAGGGATGTGGGTGATAAGTGGGCGGGAGTGGGGAGGGATGTGGGTGAGAAGTGGGTGTGAAGTGCGTGGGAATCGGAAGGGAAGTGTGTGGGATGTGGGAGGGATGTTGGTGAGAAGTGGTTGGGATGTGGGTGGGATGTGAGTGGGAAGTGTGCACGAAGTGGGTGGGAATGGGAAGGGATGTGGGTGAGAAGTGGGTATTAAGTGGGTGTGAAGTGGGTGGGAAGTGGGAGGAATGTGGGTGATAAGTGGGTGGGATGTGGCTGGAAAGTAGGTGGGAAGTGGGTGGAAGCTGTGTAAGAAGTGGATAGTGGGTGGGATGTGGGCGGGAAGTGTGTAGGATGTGGGTGTGATGTAGGTGGGAAGTGGATGGGATGTGGGCGGGAAGTGGGCGGGAGGTGGAAGTGATGTGGGTGGGATGTGGGCGGGAAATGGGCGGGATGTGGGTGGGATTTGGGTGGGATTTAAGTGGGAATTGGGTGTAGGGTGGGTGGGATGGGGTTGGGAGTTGGAGGGAAAACCCATCAGCAAAGTTCGATTTCTGGGGTCTACGGTGTATTATTATATCTAATATTGTTTTGTTCTATACTGTTGAAGGCGCAGCGAAGCGCGTCGGGTTATTTGCGTGGTCGAAAGCGGTGAATCATCCACTATGAGCTGCTCCCCATGGCCAAACGCTCAATTCGGACCTGTACTGCCAACAACTGGACCGCTTGAATGAAGCAGTCATGCAGAAGAGGCCATCTTTGATCAACAGAGGCCGAATTGTCTTCCATCAGGACAACGCCAGGCCACACACATCTTTGGTGACGCGCCAGAAGATCCGGGAGCTCGGATTTGAGGTTCTTTTGCATCCACCGTATAGTCCGGATCTCGCACCAAGTGATTACCACCTATTTCTGTCCATGGCGAACGAGCTTGGTAGTCGGAAGTTGGCCACAAGAGAGTCCTGTGAAAATTGGCTCTCCGAGTTTTTTGCCAATAGGGAAGCGAGCTTCTATAAGAGGGGCATTATGAAGTTGGCATCTCGTTGGGAACTCGTCATCGAACAAAACGGCGCATATTTGACTTAAATCGCATTATAATAACCAATTTTATGAACAATTGAAAATTCAATAAAAATACCACAAGACTTTTTTGACAACCTTATAATATATTCTTGATCAGCATGTCGATTAAGCTTTGTCCGTCCGTCTGTCCGTCTTTCTGTTGCTACGCGAACTAGTCCCTCAGTTTTGAAGCTATCGAACTGAAACTTTGCACAGAGTCTTCTTTTACTGCACGCTGCTAATATGTCGGAACCGACCGGATCGGATGACAACTTCTTGTAGATGCCATACAAATGTTCGTTCGGAAAATGGGTTTTAGTGAGAAAAACTGGTTTGTTCTCAATATTATTGCTCTCAAACACGGTCATGGATAATATGTGATGTTTTTAAGCTGATTTGCGAAGTTTGGTCGAAGTCGCTAACCGTTGTGAAAAGCTATTTCAAGTGTATCAAAACTTCGGTGCAGACGAAGTTAGCATTGCCTTTCTCGTTTTCAAATATTATGTCGTAAAAACCAACAATTAATCAAATTTCTGTTAAACTTTGTTCACCGAGCTATAAAACTTTTATTACCCATGTAAATAATCCAAATTCTTAGAGAATTTTAAGTGAACTTCAAGAGAAGGGGTAAGGAATGCAGGGGGAGCTGCAGCAGCTGACTCAAAGAGTGCATCTCCTGGAAGACCAAAGAGAGCAGCAGCTGCAGATACACGAAGAGAGTGTAACTTCACTAATGGCAAATGTAGGAGAGCTGAAGGCTAAACTTGAGGCCAAGCTGAACGCAGAGGCCGCAGAAAACTCTACTGATTTGAGACTGCATGGAGTTCTATGGTTGTAGGACGAAAACCTTAGAACCGTCTTTAACAATCTATGCTTCCAATTAAAAATCTCACCTGTACTCCGATGTAAACGAATTCTTCGTCTAAGGCCTCGTGTGCAGGCACACTCAGTTTTAGACCCAATCATCATAGTGAAGCTGGAGAGCGTTGGTGATAAAGCTGCAGTACTACGGTCAATAGGTATTTACAGAAGAGAAACTATGCAGCCACTAAGGTTGAATATGCTTGGCATAGAATCGGAAGCTCCGTTCTATGTCAACGAACAGCTTACAAAAGCAAATCATGAAGTTTTCAAAGCTTCAATGCGACTAAAGAAGGGGAAAATGTTGACAGCAGTTTTTACGCGTCCATACCTTGTGTATGTGAGGCCTAGCTTTGAGAGCGAGATCATATGCGTGGAAAGCTTGCATTAACTTTCGTCACTGAAGCAACAGCAAGACAACTACCTTGATACCGCCCCACCTGTGGTCGCCTCTCTTCCTTTACGCAATGGAGCTTTGCAAGAAGAGAATAATTCGTATCGAGAATAAAATCTGTCGTCAAATAATTTTAATACTTTTATTCCATTTATATATTTTTACTATTCAAATCAGAATAGTACCGACTATTCAAATCAGATTGAACCGATATTTTAAATGTTTGGTATACCGGTATCCGAGAACCGATATTGTTAAAACCGAAAAGAACCTAAAAGTGTTCCCGGTACGGTTTCGGTTCTGAATGCAACCACTAGACTGGGAAACGAGCAGTTAGATTTGTCGGATTTTTACGCAATTAAGCTCAATTGTTAGCTTCAAATAAAAAAAGATTCTGACTTAGCAAAACTTTTGTTCAGTGAAATAGAAATTCGCGAGACCAGTCTGTTTGAAAATAATGCAATCCTATGTGGCCCTAGAACCTTGCTATAATTTTAGGCTAACCTTTGAACAGAAAAGTACTGCTTTTACTGATATATATTCAAGTCGATTTATATATGAATTTCTATAAAAAGAATCAGGACAATTCAAAAACTTTAGTATATTCACAAAACAGTTTAATGGCGTCAATCAAGGTTTTCCTGAGCTTAAAAATTTTACAAATTATGGATAATGTACTTAAATGGGGGTCAGAAAATTCAAGAAATAAGCGTATAAGTAACGTTACGTTTAAGTAACGTTAAGTTTGGTGAATACATTGTTAATAAAATATCATTTTATTCATCTTATGAATACAAACATGATAAAATTGATTGGACTTAAGTTTTAAAATGTGTGTTAGTTTTACCGGTCCATACCGGTACGTACCGCTGTACCGAAATAAAAATCCAAGTACCGGAGCCGAATACCGAAACAGTGTCAGAACCAAAACAGAACCTTTTACCGAAACGTTAGTTTCGGTACGTACCGGAACCGCAACAGAAATTCGCTTCGGTTTGATTTCCTGTAACACAGTGTTATAGGCTTTTTCCACGAAGCAACATCTAACACCTTGAAGAAAAATTTTTTTATTCCACACGTTCAAATTAAGTAGTGGCAGAAAAACATGTCATGCATTATTAAATATTTTTATTTTATATATTAAGGTGACAGGAAAAAGAATTGAAACCGCCTTGCACAGAAGCTACCGTCAGAACCATATTGATGACATGTGACAAAATCATGACATTGATTAAAGAGGTGCTCGCCCCATTCCGGACATGATGCAGATCTTTTCACCTTTTACCCAGAGGAGACAATTGACATTAATTCTTAAATTTCGAGCAGCAAATTCATCGACAATACCAAAGCCCATGTGACGATCTTTGCACAACATAGCTCAAAAAATTCTCTTTATTTTATAGGAAATTTATCCAAAATCCAAAATCAGATATATTGAGGTTTGATGGCCTCGAGAAGGCTTTAAAAGTTCCAATTTCTCCTTAATTTATCTTTGAATTGTCAATGTAGACAGAGACCTCTTACAAAAGTATCGAACAAATAAATGAAATATTTCACCTTAAATTATATGTTCAATGGTGTTGTGATAAGCACTCTGGATTTTGAATCCGGCGAACCGAGTTCAATTCTCGGTAGAACCTAAACATTTTTTTATAAATAGATTTTTAGTAAACACACTGTTTATATAATCTACAAGTGCATAGTTGAATATGCCATTCATATTTTTCCCTTACAATACATATTTGTGTAGTTTGAAGGCAATAAGGATATGCCATAATCAGCAATAATCATCAATTTGGTGCCATAATCAGCAATAATCATCAATTTGGTGCCGTCCGATTGTGTTGCTGAATCAATTGTACTACATGTTCAAATATTTTTTTTTTTTAATTTTCACAAAATTTTTGTCAGCCTACTATGACGTTGCTAGCAGCTCAAAAACAAAGGAAAATTGGAACTTTAAAAGCCTTCTCGAGGCCATCAAACCTCAATATATCTTAATTTGGATTTTTTATAAATTTTCTATAAAATATACAGAATTTTTTGAGCCATGTTGCGCAAAGAACTAGACAAAAAATTACTTTTCATATAAGGCACTAACGGTCTAATGTACATTAATTGCGGATGTGATGTGATGTGACACCATTCTCCCATACAAAAAAAAATGTGTTAAGTTAGTGTTAAGTTAATAATAGCCTATTTCCACCATAGCAAATATGTACATTAGAGCAGTCCCCAAAACGGCAAAATGGGAAAAAGGAGGTCTCAGCATTCCCAAAGACGCTTTCACATTTTTTTTATCTATGTCATTTGAAATTCATGGAAGCCAAAAAAGACAATTGAGAATTATATAGCACATTTAGCTGACTATTCTATCTTAACAGAAATGGCGTAGAGGTTAACACCTGAGACTAGAAATCAACAAGACCTGGGTTCAAATCTCGGTAAGGGCATGACAAAAAATGTTTTTTTTTTTATTTTTAACAAAATATGTACATTTGCTTTGGAAACGATAAAAAACGAGAAAGGCAAAGCTAACTTCGTCTGTACCGAAGTTTTGATACACTTGAAATAGCTTGTCTCAACGGTTAGCGACTTCGACCAAACTTCGCAGATCAGCTTAAAAACAGTACATATTATTACCCATGACCGTGTTTGAGAGCAGTAATATTGAGAACAAAACAGTTTTTCTTACTAAAATCCATTTTCCGAACGAACATTTGTATGGCATCTACAAGAATTAGTCATCCGATCCGGTCGGCTCCGACATATTAGCAGCGTGCAGTAAAAAGAAGACTCTGTGCAAAGTTTCAGCTCGATAGCTCCAAAACTGAGGGACTAGTTCGCGTAGAAACAGACAGACGGACGGACGGACAAAGCTTAATCGACTCAGCTCGTCATGCTGATCAAGAATATATATACTTTATGTGGTCGGAGATGATTCCTTCTATGCGTTGCAAACTTCTGGGCAAAATTATAATACACTTTTTAAGTGTATAAAAATGAGTACTTCTAAGAAACTCTACATAAGTTACTCAATGTAAACAAAGAGAACTCAATTTCGATCGATATGTCGATGATTTCACCACTGTCATCACCGTAATATTAAATATTAACTTAACATTGATGGAATTTTTAGTAGTGGAAACACCAAAAGTTGTTGATGTGCATATATGTGGCAGTGGAACTGGGCTATAAATTTCAATTTCACATCATCATCAAATTCCAAGTGTTCGTCTAAAATGTGCTCAGTAGGGTGTCCCAAAAATTCATAGTCGTTTTTTTATGCATACCCTTTAAATTTTTTACTTTTAAGTCAAAAAAGTTATAAGCAAATTTCAAGAAGGTAGGACCATGGTAACCTGTGCCGAATCGAATTGAAACATTTCAGTACTTTCTCTCTGAGGTTGACGCTAACGAGTCGATGTGCTTTTGTTTACTTGTCATTTGATTATAGCAAAAGCAAATTAAAATAAAGATGCACCACTCACTTTAATTTCTGATCCAGCTTAATCATAATTAAAAAATAAATTTTAAAAGTGCTTCATTAGCAGCAAGAAAACAGATCACATCATTTAAATACTTCAGCTCAGGCCATCTTGTCTGTTATTCAACCCAAGACAATTCTAATTAAAATTTTATTTTTTCTTGGTGGCAATGACAAATTTTACTCATAACATTAATTTTATAATTTATCGAAAGCTTGTAATACCCAAATGGTCTATGTTGTTCAAAATTGCTGGTGCAAACATGATTATAAACCGCGAACCAAGGCTTCGTTGACACAACTGAAAACGCTAATCTGTTTCTTATTTCCATTCCATTTCTTACGGACATGCCTAAGCCCATACTAAACCCAATTTTAATAAAAATCCACCGTGCGCTCTTAAAGATATTCAAGAACGAAGGTTTAACCCCTTCTGAAGGTACCTTAACCGATTGCACGATTTAAATGAATTTTTAATTTTACGTTCCCAATGACCCAGTTCACATTTTCGAAATTTTTGAGAATTTTATCTTAACCAAATTAAAAATAATTTAAAATTGTTGTCGTTGTGTGTTGCAAGTACAAAAGTACCTAAAAACGCGAACCGAAGCTTCATTTTAAAAATTGGGTATGAGGTGATGCTTACAGGGGACGCTTTTATCAAAATTTAAGTGTCTTATGCCGGTGTTTTTTATAGTGTTGTACTGTGTAGTACGTCAGTACAAATTTTCATGTAAGTTTGGCATCAATTCGGCACTGGTAGTCGTTGTCCAATCTTAATAATATTTAATTTGTGAGTCAATGAGGCCAAATGGTATAAAAATAGAGGGTATGCGTATTTAATTTTGCCAAAAAAAATATTTCCCTATGTTTTGGAACACTCTTGCTCAGTGTGCAGAGACTATTGCAAAAAAAAACATTGCACATATTTTTAACGGGAACAAGTACATATTGTTGGTGTATAGGATTATACACCTTTAATGAGCACGGTTGTAAGTTTGAATTTGTACTGGCGAATGACATCTCTTTAATTAATATATTTTCCTTAACTATATTCTAATCAACACCCCCAAAATCTGAAGTTATGGCCCAAAAACTGTTTTTTGCTATTTTACCTCAAATCAATAGATATAACTCGCGAATGAACCGCCCGATTGTTTATAACTTTATCAATTCCGTTAAGCGCCGAGATGAATCTAGTACAATTAAATCAATGGTTTGACTAATTTTTGACTAATGCGGCTTACAGATCTGGCATTTTCAACTTTTTTTGAGAAATTTCTACTTTGGCCATCACTGTTTAACTATTTTATTCTATGCAGTTTTTTCTTAAATATTATTATAAAAGCCCATTTAATTCTCCGTTGAACTGTTGATTTTCCAAAGAATTTGGATACAGTTTGTCGAAGATATTCGCGTGTTTTTGAGTACATTTCGACAATATAGTATTTTTTTAGTATGCCAACATATATATGTTACCAGTTTCGTTATCGTCCCTAAAAGTAGACTTAGTTTAAAATCCATATTAATTTTTTTGGATCGGTTCAGTAGATTTTGAGTTCTGATGTTCAGGTAGCACGGCCGGTCATTTGAAACGCTGTAACTCCGTTAGTTTTACTCGGATTGACTTAAAATTTTTACACAATATTCTCGACATAATAGTGGTATTCCTGAAAGTGATTTGCTCTTGATTTGATTTCGTCAAACAGCTGATGACAGCTGCTCCACACAAAATGAGCAGTGTGCCGAGAAAATGCAAGGAAATTAAGGTCATACTAATTGATTTCGTAAAATCAGCTTCAAAGCTGATTTCGATTTGCTTTCGTATTAGTGTGACAGTCCTCTTAGAGAATTGCTTCACTTGGTCAAAGATGGTCAAGGTTACTTATCTGCACAGCTCTCCTAAAAAGTTCGAAGTTACAAATTCTTCCACAATTTTATTCTGCCCTTCCTCTTTGGATCTGTCAAATTGCATACGTGTGTAAATTGTATGAAAGCAAATCAAAATGAAAACAGGTTCGTTCCACCAACTGCTTTGCTTTCACGAAAGCAAATCAAAAGCAAATCAACTTGCAGGAATACCACTAATGTTCATTCAAAAAAAAAAAAATAGAAAAAAAAAATGGGAGTAAGGACAAATCGCACAGAATAAAATAGTTATAAGTTGAAACCAGTGATGGCCAAAGTAGAAATTTATCAAAAAAAGTTGAAATGCCAGATCTGTAGCTGCATTTTTCAGCCATTGCGTTTAATTAGTCAAACCATTGATTAAATTGTACTAGATTCCTCTCGTCGCTATCTTAATTGATAAAGTTATGAACAATCGGACGGTTCGTTAGAGTTATATCTTTTGATTTGAGGTGAAATTCAAAAAGCTGTATTTGGACCATAACTTCAGATTTTCGGGGTGTTAGGAAAAAACCAAGTATGAAGAAATGCTATACTCGTCCAGCCCGACAACATGTACTGGGTCCTGAAAAGTATGTGCAGATTTTTTTTTGTAACACTGTGTTATCGGAGATATAGATTCTTCTGAACTTGTAGGTCGCCTTAACTTCTCCGTTCCTTCTAGGCCAACTAGAAACTATTTACCCGTAATCTTGCCTAGACGCACAACTGATTATGCCCCGCACAATCGATTTCGAGTATTATGTCAAGATAACAATGATTTCTATCACCTGCTCTCAACAAATCTCTCTCTTCTCTCTAAAGACATCTCTCTATAACTCGCTATAAATCTCTGACCACTCCTGGCTGTCAGTAGCGGCATAGCTTCCCGGACTGATTAAAAAATCTTCCCCCACCGGGTCAGAGATCTGGGTATTTAATTTTATTATCAAATCATAAATTATTTATATTTATTAGTTTTAAATTGCACTTTTCGATAATTTTTGTTTACTATTATTTTTTTTCTTTTTTTTTAATTTTATTATACTACGTACAGGATTTGTCCGGAAAGTAATAGGACTGATTTTCTTCCGCCAAGACTGTACTTCGGCGCATGCGCGCACCGACTGGATTCGGTAGAGCGGCTGGTCAGTTGTCTCCGAGCACCTGGAGAGTCAGGACAGGCATTTTCGCGCTATGTGTTTCTGCGAGTGGTACAAGCCAGCAAGAGGTACGCGAGTAAATTCTGTGTGAAACTCGGTAAATCTGCGACAGAGACGTTTGATATGATCAAGCAGGCTTACCCAGATGTTGCTTTAGCAACAAACAACAACCGACACCGACAATGTGACTCGTGCGCACCGACAATGTGACTCGTGCGCCCAAAGATTTGAAATCAGACCGTCAACTAAGTTTTCATTTAATTGTCCAAATGTTAAATTTACCAAAATCTGTGGTTCATGACATTGTGCCGGAGCATTTGAACATGCGCAATGGTGAACTTGAAGATGGTCCCAAAAGTGAACTTGAAAAGTGACTTCTTGTGAATAGCTACCTGACCAAAGCAGGCATCCCAACGCTTCCGCAGCCGCCCTACCGGTTTTTATACTCTGTACCGAAGGTACATAGAGTATATTAAGTTTGTGCAAAAGTATGTAACAGGGAGAAGGAATCATTTCCGACCCTATAAAGTACATATGTTCTTGATCAGTAACAACAGCCGAGTCGATATAGCCATGTCCGTCTGTCCGTCCGTCCGTATGAACAAACAGATCTCAGAGATGGTTAGAGATAGAGGTACCTTCTACAGATAGTTAGTCTTTAGCAATATGTATCGATTTGCCAAAAAAATGATAAAGATCAGATAAGCAGTTCTCAAGTTATGAGCGATTCACTTATTTGCTTTACCTCCCCTCTTAGAGAGAGAGAGAGAGAGAAAGAGAGAGAGAGAGAGAGAGAGAGGAGGAGAGAGAGAAACGTAGAGATGAGCGCAGCTGCAGCACTGCATTCAGCTCCTACTCTAGGTACAGAGTATATTATACACTACACTAATTTGAACAAACAAAAACCTTAAATAAACCATTATATCTTTTAAACAAAAAATCATAAACTTTGAAATTTATATAGAATACTGGTATAAACGTAAGCTTTCAATAAGACATAAATAGTACACAATCAGCTGCTTAGGTTAGAAAATATAAATCAAAATGTGCAAATGGGGGTTGGCATAAGTATTTTGACAAGATTTCAAAATTAGTTTATTCTCAGCACAGAACCTTAAATGGTAAAACAACAAACAATTGGTTCTAGACAAGTTTTTCACGCTGAAACCGAATCTGGGTTTAGAAATTCCATATCTCTAATGGATTAACTCTAAAGTAGACATAAAAATGCCAAAAATGGCCCTTTTTGCCCTTTTTGCCCATTTTCCTAAAACTTGATTTAGACCTGCCGATTTAGATGAGGTGCCAAGTTCGGCTAACGCACTTGCCAGGTCGCTTAGCCTATTTGCCAGAAGGCATATATCGTCTGCATAGTCCAGATGCCGCAATGTGGTTGTCATTGTCCACCTGATGCCGCTGTTGTTGGGTGCTGGTCGAATAGTGGAGAACACATCTGCAACCACCATTATAAACAGGATGGGAGACAGAGCACAACCCTGTCGAACGCCGTTGAGGACTGGGAAAGGCTGTGAGAGCTTTCCGCCATGAAGCACTCTACACTGGGCGTTGTCGTATGTCGCTCTGATGAGGGATATAAGTTTTTCCGGTATCCCCTTCCTTCGCAACCCTTGCCAGATGCACTCCCTGCTTACGCTGTCGAAGGCCTTCGCGAAGTCTACGAAAGCCATGTGAAGGTCCGCTCTGTATTCCGTGCATTGCTCGATCAGGATGCGGACAGTGTTAATATGATCCGTGCATGAGGAACCTTTTCTGAAACCCGTTTGCTCTTCGCCTATGGTGTCCATAATGGTGTCTCTCAGGCGATCCAAAATAATTCGTGCTATGAGCTTTGCAATAGTGGGTAGCACACAGATCCCGCGCCAGTTGTCGCACTCACGAAGGTCGCCCTTTTTGGGAATTTTTACCAAGATGCCCTCTAACCATTCTGAGGTCCATGTCCGATCACTCATCCAGGGGCGGTGACCTCTGGGGATTTTACCGATAATGCTGTCACCAACATTTAGGTAAATTTCCTTCAATTCACTCCATTTCTTTGCTGCTGTAGCGTCATCATTCGACACGACTGATCCTGCCCTCAGATTCAACGCTTCCTTAAAGCTTTCCTTAACCGCCGTTTGCTTCAGTCGGTCGGTGAAGTATTTCGCCTTTGGTCTCGAATTTCTGATTTGACAATCGCAGCCGTCCTGAGACGGATGACCGCTACCATTAGATGATGGTCGTAGGAGTTTCCTATGTCCGCTCCCCTTTTGTTGCGTACGTCCATTAGGTACCCGCGGAAGCGGCGTGATATAGCCAGGTGATCAATCTGGTTCTGGTATTCGCCAGAAGGTGAAACCCAGGACACTTTGTGTGCGGTCTTGTGTTGAAACAGGGTTCCGCCGATTACCAGTTGGTTTGCTGAGCAGAAATCTGCGAAGCGGACTCCGTTTTCATTACGATCACCGACTACGTGTTTTCCCATTATGTGGCTGAGGCTGTTGTTGCAAGATCCGACTTTTGCATTAAGGTCTCCCATTACAATAGTGATATCTCCACGGGGGATTTTTTTGTAAGTCGTTCTTGTCCTCTTGGGGAGCATGCTCCGTTGGAGCGTAAGTTTGTAGAATGCTGATGCTCCTCACCTTGCTTTGGAATCTGGCGTATATTATCCGTTCTGACACTGCCTCCCAGTGTAGCATGCTTTTGTGAGCTGAGTGGGACATCATCATTGCTACGCCGGCATCACGGGGGAAGTATTCTCGGCGCTGCCTGTCCATCGCGTTTCGCTTACTCCGAGGATGTCCAGATTGTATCTGCAGAA
The DNA here is from genome assembly GCA_018904235.1 of Lordiphosa stackelbergi. Taxonomy (NCBI): domain Eukaryota; kingdom Metazoa; phylum Arthropoda; class Insecta; order Diptera; family Drosophilidae; genus Lordiphosa; species Lordiphosa stackelbergi. Next base: position 38,291 of record JAEIFU010002180.1, read on the forward strand.
TTCGGCTTCGAGCTGCAAGTATCTGGCATTGCTGTTATTGCTGTCCAGTTGGACCCTATCATCCAGGAGCGTTTTGACATTCCAGAATCCTGAAGTTGTCCTTGTTCGATATTTGAAGGTCGTCATCGGGGCTGGGTTGATGTTTCGGTAGCTAGTGTTGGTCAGAGAGTTGGGTCGCTGGCCCTACTCCCCATATGGAGTACCCAGAGGACACTTGATTCGTTTTATAGAGTCGGAAATTTGTGAGCTGCTTGAGGTCGCTGGCCCTACTCCCCTATGGAGTACCCAGAGGACACTTGACTCGTTTTATAGAGTCGGAAATTTGTGAGCTGCTTGAGCCCCCTGTACAAGTATAGTCGGCCCCGCCGACCACCGATTTTTTGTATAAAAGATATAATGGTTTATTTAAGGTTTTTTTTTTGGTCAAAATAATTATGCCTACTAGTATAGTCGGCCTTGACCAACTGTCTTGTTTTTTTTGTTCTCTCGCCTGAAAAGGCCGATGAAGGGCAAGAGAGATGATTTCTCAGAGCAGCATGCACCGCGGCTTTCAAGGCTGTTCCGGAGAATGCCTTCCGTGACCCCTTCAATGCTTGGAAATCGCGCTGGCAGCGCTGCATCGAGGCACAAGGAGCCTATTTTGAAAGTTTTTAAAGAGTTGTAACGATTGGCTCAATAATTCTTTTTAAATCGTCTCAGTCCTATTATTTTCCGGACATACAGGGTTTGTATTATTATTTTATTATATATTTGTATATTTTTTCCTTTGTTCCTATTTAACTATATGTTTTGTTTTTTTTTTTCGTCTTCTCTTTCTCCATATCATTAAAGCTTTTGGTAGCTCTAATAACGTATCTGACTAAAATTGGCTGTGAATCGGGGCGTAGCTGGCCGGACGGGCAAATAAAATTACCCTCATAGTGTCAGAGTCGTTATTAGTTTATTTTGTAAGTTTTTCTTCTACAACTTGATGTCACTCCTTATGTAAAACACGCGCTGAGTCCGAATATGCAACTCAGTAAAACAAATTTAAGATAATCCCAAATTACTTTAACTTAATTTCAAATATCTCAATTATGAAAAAAATGAATAAGTTTTGTACACCAAATTAAAGCTAACAAAATTATCTTTCAATCGTTCATACATCATTTTATTGTCAAATTTGTAGTGTAGGTACTAATTACAAATATATCGATAATTTTCATTTATTTTTACCGGCAATTTGAAAAAACCGTAGACTACACCGTTTTTTCCACATTTTCTTTCTCTTTTAGATGTTATAAACTAATATATAACAAATTCAAAAAGTGTTCATACATCGAAATCTGTTGGAAATTGTAGAAGTTATTATCGTTTATCTAAAAAATGAGCAATTTCAATTTTACCGTTCAAGTGGTATTAAAAATGTCTGTGATCCATTTTGTTCCGCCGTTTGTGTGCACGGTTTTTGAATTTGATAAGCTTTTAGAGTTCAGCACAGACACTAGTTTATCCGCTGTATTATGATTTTTGTCCGACTCCTAGGTAACTGAAAAGCATGACTCATCTGAATCAGCCGATGACTTAGAAAACTACAAAGAACACGCAAAAGAGCGAAATACCTTTTTCTAAAAGGACTTAACGATCTAATAAGAGATCTTAATATTTCAAAAGAAAAATCGGGAAGTTTTGCATCACGTTTGAAAGAACGGAATTTTTTAACGGATGATGTCAAAATAACGTACTATATCGGCAAAAGCGATTTGCGAAAAAAAAAAAAAAAAAAAAATAAATAATATTTGTTAATGCAATGATGTGTGTGGTTTATTTCAGGAGTTTAGTCGAGTGTCGTTTGTTTATCGCTTAGTCTAAAAGCGGTATTGTTGCACCAGGGAAACACCAAGCCTTCGATACCGCTAGCGCGTGCCGCTAATATAAAAGAATCATATGAATTAATGGCCATATTGCTTAATTTTATTAACTACAAGGAACATAACTGGAAAATTTGCGCAGACCTCAAAAGTTAGTTTCAATAGTTTCAGGATTGCAACAAGGATATACCAAACACATGTGTTTTCGTTCAAATGGGACAGTCGAGCACGCCACGAGCACTACGTTCCAAAAGAATGGCCGTTCAGAACGAATTACATAGTTGGCGAAGAAAATGTAAAGTTCGAGCCACTTGTCAGTAAGGAGCAAATTATACTGACTCCCCTTCATATAAAACTGGTTTTATTAAAAAATTTTGTGAAGGCTCTACAAAAAGAGCATATCTGAAGAGCGTGTTCCCTACTCCGAGGCAAAGATCAAAGAGGGTGTGTTTGTTGGGCCGCAAATTAAAAAACTTTTGGAGGACTCCCAATTCAAGTAAATGTTGTCCAAGGATGAGGAGAACGCATGAAACTCGTTCCGTTGTCTTGTCACGTCATTTCTTGGAGTTTCAGCAGTCGGTTAATGCGCGATCTAATGCACTCTCCTGTTTCTTGTTTCTATAGTCTTTGATTAGTAGTGAGAGTTTCGATCTCGCCGTTTCTGCTCCTCCTTTTTTATTGTTGCAATTCCCCTCCGTCTGCAATACATTTGAAAAGCGAGAATCCGTTTGTTGGTATTGGGAGAGCGAACTTTGCCCCTTTTCCAATAGTTGTTTCACATTCTCCGAGAACTCCGTTTTGGTTTTGTTGACGAACCAATTGCTTTTGTTGTTGTTTCTGGTAAGAGCTTTGTTCCGTTCTAACCGTAGGTTTTCATGCTTAGCCATCAGTTTCTCTCTCAGTTGTTTTGTTCTCCGTTCTGCTAGACAATGTTCACTCACAAAAAATGCCTCAGCGTCATTCTCGCTCATCAGTTGTTGAAGTTTTGTTTTTGTGATGTTTATTTTTTTTGTTTCCTTTTTGATTGCGTGATATTTAATAGTAAGTTTAATAGTTCTGTATGGTAAAGCTCTATAGGTATGTCATTATTACTGTTGAAAATTCTATTGTGTCGTGTTGTGTTCTGTAAGAATTTTGGAATGATACTAGTTTTCCTATATGGGAATCTTTATGGATTTAGCTTAGAACTTTTTTAGTGTTGGTTGTGTGTTACAGCTGTACTTCTCCTTAATCTCAGCATAGACCATCCTGTTTCGGCTATTATGTGTACGGCGGGCCTTTCGTTAGATATAACCCCTTCGGTTATGAAGTGGGTGGAATGTGGCGGGAAGTGGGAGGGATGTAGGTGGGATGTAGGTGGGATGTGGGAGGGAAATGGGTGGGATGTAGAAGGGAAGTGGGTGGGAAGTGAGTGGGAACTGGGGGGATGGGGGTGGGAGTTGGAGGGAAAACCCATCAGCAATGTTTGATTTCTGGGTTCTACGGTGGTATGGTGTCACATGTTTGTTAGCAAACTATAAATTTATTTTTTTTTATGCCAATGCCAAACGAACCACATAAATTTTTACAAATCTGCTTTATGACCTGTGAGGACTTAAATCGTTTGAATGCACGTTGCGGCTACAAAAACCTCAATTCGCCTAACACCAGGCGCATTGTCGGCGAGCTGGGTTCCCTTTTGAATGAGCACAAATAATTTTTTGAAATTCTTTAAATCAGACATGCACAAGTTGCAAATTGACAACTATTGTTTTCAATCCTGATTAAACACCAGCTGGAAAAACTTTGGTTCATTGAATTTGGTCAATTACTTTGGTTTTTACAATGGTTTAAAGTTAAACAATTTCTCAAACTGAAAAATTGTTGTATTTTTTTTGGTTTCGAATGTTATGTTTGGGGACGTATAAAATCCAAACTGAAATTCCGAATGCAAATTGGTTTTTTTTTAAAGATGAAGAAAAATGCATATAAAAAAATTTTTCTTTGTATTAATTGAATTATTGTCGTTTTACTGAAGTCCTAATTTGGTACCTAGTTTACCTAGTTTTAAGTTATAGAGTGAACATTTTTGTAAAGTACATATTTAGAAATAAGATATAAAAAGGTAGGGAAAGATGGGGGTTCTGAGCCCCGTGGGGGTTGTGAGAAACGCGAATATTGGCCACAAAAAAAATTTAAACTTTTTGTTTATGTCAAGGGTCTCTCTTCTTATTATCTAACTTTTGACAAGCAACCCATTAGTCAACACGTTCTTCAAGGATACTGTATAACTTCAGAAAAAACTTTTTTCGATTTTTTTTCTTTTTTGTGCTTTAACGTTCTATTAGGGTCTTATAAACATTCTGTAAAACTTTCGAGCAGATCCGAAAGTATGTTTTAGAGCAATAAACAAAAACAATTTATAATTATTATATTAAAATATTTATCATCGACACTCTTATTTTTATTAATGCCAAGTTTTCCTTTTTTTTAGTCGAAAAACTTTAAAAAAATTCTAAAATGTTCGGAATTACAAAAAAAAAAAAAAATTTAACTTGGAAATTAAAAAAAAAATTTTTTTACCATGTCGACCGATTTTTAAATTCGTTTTTTTTTTAATTACTCCTAATACCCACTATTCTGGTGTAAACTGGGATATATTTTGATAAAGCTGCAAAAAGGTCGATTTTCGAAATTTTGACTGATCTATTGAGCGATTTAAAAATTTTTTGTTTTAAATTACTCGATATACCCACCATTGTGTTGTGAACTAGGATATTTTTGATCGGTCGAGTGGGGTGCCACTTGGCCAAAAAGTCGGTTTTGACATCCGAAAAGAATGTTGAAAGGATGCGCAATAAGTTAGAAGAAAAACGCTCCAAAGATGAAAAAAACATTAAAAATGGCAAACAAAAGAACAGCCACCAGCAAAACGTGCTCGAATATAAAAGAAAACAAGCCGGCTGCTGTCAATCAATTTGCACATTTCATTGATATTTCTTAATTCAGAATATAACAAAAATTGTTAATTATTAAAAACACGAATTTTAAACTTTTAAATGGGTGGCTTACGACCCCCACAAATTTTCGAAATGTCAAAAAATCATTTTTTTTTTCAATATGAAATTTGAACTATGAACAGAATATGAACTAATGATGAGCAAAGTTGCATGCATTTTTAAACTATAATACACAATTTTGTTTGGACAGCTGCGCTTAGTGACACGCAATGGGACAACCTCCAGCGGGCCCAAAACTCAGCCCTGCGCATCGTCTCTGGATGCCACACCATGGCCCATGTAGACCATCTACACGACGAGACCCAGATACTTGGTGTCCTCAACCCAAAATTGAATGGAGTTCAAAATATTTGTTTATTCCTGCAGTCAATTTATCGGGTCTGTTCCAGAAATCTCTTGAGTTTTTCGTATAAACGTTAGCATTTCATATTAAAGCTGTTTGAATTTATATGTTTAGGGGCTCAAATATGCCCGACTATTTGATTAAATGACAAAAGTTGAGCGATTTAAAACCGCCTGCTCAAAGCCAAGTAGATTTGATGCGTACGTAATAAAGTAGTAACAGTTATAAGAAGACCGTTTACCGAGGCACATAGATAGTTATAAATAATGGTTTGCTTAAGATTTAAGAACAATTGCTCGACATGAAAATCAAGCGTAATTAAATTTGTAAATCCTTCAGAAGTATTCGTACACAATGTTTTTGTCAAGAGCGATAACTGAACTTATTAGGACCAAAGTTTCTCAATCGGAGCGTCACTACCTGATGGACGCCACGTTTGACATTGTCCCAGAATGTTCATTCAGGATCTGAATGAAAATCGTATAAGTATAAACACATTTCTTAATCCGATGTCTTGTCTGGCAAATTAAATTATGGAAGACCAACTGGATGACATGTCTATAAATGAAGAATCTGATGAAGAAGATGTGGAGTTTGTGGTCACCAACAGTCAGACGACCAAAAAATTCTAAATTTGCGCAGCTAATATGAAATCAATTTGGTTTACGCCATCACGCAAAAGCATGCAATGAATGTACAGAAGACTTAAAAAAGAAATGTGAGCAAAATGGCACTGAATTTCTGTGTCCATTTTGTCGGATTAAAAAGGGTATACTAAAGTCGTGCAAATGTATGTAACAGGCAGAAGGAATCATTTCCGACCATATAAAGTATATATATTCTTGATCAGCATCAACAGCCGAGTCGATTTAGCCTTGTCCGTCTGTCCGTCCGTCCGTCCGTCCGTCCGTCCGTCTGTATGAACACCTAGATCTCAGAGATGGTAAGAGATAGAGGTTTGACATGTATGGGACAAATGCTTCTTTTATCTGCACGCAGATCAAGTTTGTTTCAAATTTTGGCCACGCCCCCTCCCGCCCCCGCAATTTGGAAAAAAGTTATATCTCCTACAGTTTTAAAGATAAAGGACTCGTACCTTCTAGAGATAGTTAGTAATTAGCAAAATAAATGGATTTGCCGAAGAAGTGATAAAGATCAAATGAACGGTTCTCAAGTTATAAGCAAAAAAGTGAACCAGGCCCTCCCCGCTACCACCGTAAAAAAATGTTGCATACTTTTTGGATGGAACGCGGGAACACTGTTAAAATTGTTTTTTCATGAGTAACGGGTATATCGAAGTCGGTTAGAGCCGACTTTAACTTACGCTCTCGTTTTTATTATACCCTTGCAAAGGGTATTATAATATTGCCCAGAAGTTTGCAACGCATAGAAATATTCATTTCCGACCCTATAAAGTATATATATTCTTGATCAGGGTGACGAGCTGAGTCGATTGAGCTTTGTCTAGACTAGTCTCTCAGTATTAAAGCTATCGAGCTGAAACTTTGCACAGTCTTCTTTTTACTGCACACTGCTAATATGTCGGAACCGACCGGATCGAATGACTATATCTTATAGCTGCCATAGGAACTATCGGTCGAAAAATGGGTTTTAGTGAGAAAAACTTTTTTGCTTTTAATGTTATCGTCTCCCACTTCAGCGATTATTAATACTATACGCTTTCACATAGATTTGGAAGATTTTGTCAAAATCGGATGACTATATCTTATAGCTGCCATAGGAACTATCGGTCGAAAAGTGGGTCTTTGTGAGAAAAACTTTTTTGTTTTTAATGTTAACGTGTCTCACTTCACCGAATATAATTATTATGCGCTTTTACAAAAATTTGGAAGTTTTCGTCAAAATCGGATGACTATATCTTATAGCTGCCATAGGAACTATCAGTCGAAAAGTGAGTTTTAATGATAAAAACTTTTTTGGTTTTTAATGTTAACGTGTCTCACTTCAGCGATTATTAATATTATACGCTTTTACACAGATTTGAAAGTTTTTGTCAAAATCGGATGACTATATCTTATAGCTGTCATAGGAACTTTCGGTCGAAAAGTGGGTTTTATTTAGAAAAATGGTTTGTTTTAATGCTGGAGTTCTTAAACTCTGATGTATTAAAACATTTGCAAGGGTATAAGAACTTCGGCAAAGACGAAGTTAGCTTGGCCTTCTCGTTTTTATTTATAAGATTTGGGGTGACTCATTGAAAACTTAATTTAAGCCTTAGCCCTTTGTTAAATTGTCTACGCAGTGCTTTTATTGTCAAAAATACTCGGACTTAACGCCAATAGGCTTTATGTCCGGACATAAGGCCCAGAAATTTTTGAGTTATATTTCGAAGTTGTGATCAAAATTTTTCATATGGGCTTTATGTCCGTGGGCTTTATGTCATGTCACCCTTCTAATATAAGCTCAGTACCAATATTGGCAGCAGTGCTCTTAGACCCGAGATTTCCAACTTTGTTAACTAGTGACCAAAAAAAAGTAGCAAAACAGCACATTAAAGACATGCTGAAGCTTGAAAACCAAATTCTTAATGAGAGTTTTCAAAATTCAACTCAACGTCTGATTGTGAGAAAGAGAAGTTTAAGAAAGCAACAAACACATAAAAGATACCAAATCTTAAAATGATGTTATAGACTCCTTCAAAAATAATCAAAGAGAACATCGAAAATTTTTTAAATCTTGGAAAGGTAAAAAAAAAACGAGGACTGTCCTGACTATACAATATATAGTTAAATGCTGTTCCAGCAGCTCAGGTATCAGTTGAACGGGAGTTTTCAACACTTAAATTTTATCTTTCTGATCTAAGTGCTAGTAAAGCTCCTTATTAACTTAAACTAAGCAGTTCTCAAATGTTATAAATGTCAGTATCAGAAAAAACTTGTAAATCGCAACCATTCTTTTATGTTCAAGCGAACCGAGGTTGGAACCAAAACCTTGGGTTCAGGGGTTCCGAGAACCGGTCCGAGAGACGAACCTTAGACTTTGCAGCGTGTGCAGCCTTGTTTTAAGTAATAAAAATATTTATTATGTATGAAAATAAATTTTTTAGTAATAAATAAAAATGAATGTACATTTCTCTTACTAATCAAATGTTAGATTTTGTAAAATTTTGTTAATTTTAAGTAGTTTTACAACCACATTATTAATAAACCGATTAGGTAAATTTTTTGCCTATTTCTTGCAACATTTTTAGTGTATTAAACTAGGAACTTTTGGCAGCCGATCCGGAGCTACCTTGATGACCTACAATTATAAACTTAAACTTATTTTAAAGCTTTTGAAATTTTCTATCACTTTCCCATTGTATTTTTTTTAAATATATCTTTCTGTTCAAAAGTTACGACTATTGCAACGTTAAATCAGCGAAACCGGCCACTGTGCACCTGCTGTTGAACAGAGAAATTTAATGGTTGGTGTTTTTTGATTTTATCGGCTGTTATCGGCTTCTTTTATAGATCCCAACCTACACACCATGATTCAACTAGAAAGGTGAGGCGCTCTCTGAGCGCAGTCTCAGATTTCTTCTAAAAATTTTAGTGGGCAGTTGACACTTGAATCGGAAGGTAGAGTCCGCGCATGTTTTTTTTTTATTTTTTTGGTTTTGCATTTGGGGTGGTTTTTTGTGCAAACAGATCTTGTCGCTGTCTTGTTGTTGTTGCATCGAAAAAGTGAATACATACTAAATTTACACTGCGTTGGCTTGTCAAATTGTTGCATTTATTGATCCTGCGATGGAAAACAGAATGTAGACATTTTTTAATATGCTCTTTAAATTGTTGTTTTTGTTGTTTCTCAGTTGAATAAGAAAATGTACATTCTTCGCTATTGAATTTTGGGGTGAATTTAATTACATAATTTGAAATTTTTTGTAATATATTTAATTTGTTTCAATTAATATGTACCAATAAAATGTGTTCATGCATATAAATGCTGTCATTGCTTTGTTATATTTTTTATTCTACACGCACACATACTAAATTTGTGTGTATCAGAGATCTGCATGAGTGCACTGCCACAACAAGTGTACCGCATTTTTACTTGATATTTTTCACACTCGAGTGTCTCCAGCCACTGCAAAAAACGTACGCGGTGCTTACAACACTCGTCGCATATTCTTGCATCGGGTACCGAGTGCCAATTATACCCGCGCTATTCGTGCGACTCATTTTTTTACCCTTGAAAGCAGAGAGCGCAAAAATTTGAGTGTTCATCGATACACCAACAATTCTCGCATCGCGTTCTGTATTTGTCGCTCTCTCACTTAAGTAATTTTTTGATCGTGCTTGCTTTTAAGGGTATTTTTCTTACTGGTTGCTTTGTTGTGTTTATGGGCCTGCTCATGATGCAATAAGTATAAGGTAGTCTCGTCGGCTGCCGACGCTAGCTCGTTTTTGTCCCTTAGCTTCAGTGCATGCTTGCTTGTTGAAGGCTGCGTGCGGACGAATTTTTTCTTAATGTTTTAACCCTTACGCAGCAACAAAAAATTATTTCAAAATTAAATATATATTGTGAAATTAAGAAAAAAAAATTCTGTTCAAAATCGAAAACAAAGATTAATTGCCAATTCCAAATTATTAATAATAAAACTTTAAAAACAAAATTAATGTATAAAATAAAAATATGAAAACTAATTCACCTCTTTGTATTGCAATGTGCTATTTTAAACACCACGGACCTGTTCAAGGTTAATCAACATATTTTATTGCCGTACTATACTTTGTGCTTTTCACTCGCACTTATTGCTAGCATACGCTAAGGGACAGCTATTGCCGACGAGACTACCTTATACTTATTGCATCATGGCGAAGAGGAATACGCAATGCATACATAAGTATTTAAAGTGTGTGTGCTGAGAACACCGAGTATTTTGCGCACTCCTCTTTGTTCTCTTTAAGTAAAAATAAGTATTGTCCCTGCGAAGAGTGCGTACGAATGCAACACGACAACGACATCAACACGAGGAGCCGATCATAGCAAAATCAACCACTTTTACAGACGAGCATATAAGAGACTCATTTGCAAAAATACCAATAACAGAAAGTGTGCGTATTTGACTCGACTGAGAAATTTAGAGTGTCAGTCACACTGCGTACGCATTTAAAGCGAGTGTTGATGCAGTCAAAAAAACAGGCACTCTTGCAGATCTCTGGTGTGTATGTATGTGATTGTTTAGTTCTCTCGCTCACTCCCCCGCTCTCTCTCACTCTCTGAGCAAAAGCGCTTACTTCTAAAAAGTTCGCTGAGCGCCTCACCTTTCTAGTTGCATCATGCTACACACTAACATTAGATTCGTTATATTTTATTTAACAACCGAAATATTCTCCAAAATATTTACTAAAAACAATTTATATGGGTGAACAACGTTTGCCGGGTCAGCTGGTATACAAAAAAATGGAAGACGAAATTTTAGGAAACCTTTATTCACAAATACGAGCGAAGCCGCAGATATTAAATAGTAGTTATTATAAATACTTACCAGTATTTCTCGCTCTAGCTCCTCTCCTTTATTCCTGTGTTCCCTAAGAATGATTTCCAATTCTTTGTTGCGCTCAAGCAGTGTTTTACCAAGCTCGGCAGCCAATTGCAAGTCTATAAATATAAGAAAAACTCAAATTACAAATATAATAGTATATAGTCTAAAT